>CATQJA010001158.1:0-54600 GCA_958295435.1 Mesorhabditis spiculigera | reverse complement strand
TCTAAAAATTCGAAAAGCAAAAAGTTGCTGCGAGAGGACAGGTTTTGAACCCTGATCGTTCACCTCATTAGGGTTTTTATCGTTAGGACCTCAAAGAAACAGGGTTGTATTCTGTAGTCAGGGTGTCAGTTTGGCTATTTGCAATCGAAGGATCAGCTAAAATCAAGGTGGGATGCGGTGTGTGTGGAAGAAATGGCGGGTGGCCGCCCGAGCCAAAGATGGGTCATCTAGCAGCTTTTCCTGCCCCTCTCCTAAGGGCATTTGGCCTCTCTAATGTCGCATATAACCATCAAAAGACCCCATACATCAATCCCACCCCACTGATGCCTCCAAAAAATAGAAATCCTACCCGAAATATCCTCAAAATGACGACGACACGAAGCCGTTCACTGTCTCTGCCACAGCAGAAATGTAGGTTATAATATCAAATTATATTAAATGATCTCTGCGAGGATACCACAATGGAGAAACCAAAGAAAAGAGAACAGAAAAAACGGAAGCTGAATTCTGGAGGGCCCCGACCCCAATCGATTGATATTAGTGGATACCAGAAAAGATGGTGGTAAGATCTCTCTCTCACTCTCTCTCACTCTCCCTCCCTCCCTCTCTCTCTGTCACTCTCTCTCTCTCCACACACACACTCTCTACTCCAATCTCCGTCCTCCCTCTCTTGTCACTCTCTCTCTCTCCCTCTCTCTCACACCTCTCTCTCTCAATCTCCCTCCCTCCCTCTCTCTCTGTCACTCTCTATCTCTCTCACTCTACTCTCGCTCTCTCTTTCTCTCTCTCGCTTTATCTCTCTCTTTCTCGCTCTCTCTCTCTCTCTCTCTCTCTCTCTCTTTCTCTTTCTCTCTCTTTTTGCTCCCTCTCTCCCTGTCTCTCACACGCTCTCCTCAATTTTTACATTTTAGGCGGCCTCTTGACGGGTTGATGAGGCGATACAAATATCGCTCGCGACTGATGGCAAACACCTATTTTTGCAGATATCAGGTTAGAGAGTGAGAGAGAGAGAAAGAGAGAGAGAGAGAGAGAGAGAGAGAGAGAGAGAAACAGCGACCGTCGGAAATCAAAAAGTCTTTTAGGCGGAAGTGCTGGGTTATCGGGAAGAAAGTGCGGAATTCACCCAAAGCTGTTCTTTTGGATGATGCCCCTCTTTCTCCACCCCCAATCCCTCCTTTTTCTCAAGGCGGCCGGCGTCATCGAGCAGGTCAGCCGATTTGCGAAATTTTGATTTTCTTCAAAAAATGTTTCAGAATCGAAAAAAGCAAAAATTCAGGTTTTTAAAAATTTCAATGATTGTTTATAACTTTTAAGCAGCCCGAAACTACTAGAAATACCAGCAAATACATTGTTAATTATAAACAGGCAGGTTTGCCGCAAAAAAACCAAGCCGCCCCCGATAATGCAAAGAACCGACGATTCGGCAGCAGCACAAATCTTTTGCAGTTGTCCCTCCAGACTCCCGAAAAGCGTCGAAAGCGGCACTGGAGGCGTTTTTCCGACGCCAGCCATTTCCGCTCTACGTGGGCATATGGGAAGCGTTCATCGCGACGATCGCCACCATGATACTCGCCTTTCTTTTCGGTCAGTTCAATCCGGGGGTCAAAAATACAGGTTGTCCCAAAAAAACCCCTCGGCATTTGGCCGTCTTCTATCGGATCGGGACCAAAGTACCGGGGCAGATTTAGAGCTGCCTGAAGGACTTTTTTAGTATTCGATATTTACGAAATTTCTCCATACTAAATTTGAGCGCGCTATAACTTGTGAACCAGACCTTCGAAAATTCCAAAATTTCGGATGTGCGTAGGGGCAGTTCTTATGTATCCACACTGTAAAACTGAAACCGCTTGACCACCAACAATTCAGAAAAATGCAACCGAAGTTTTGCCGGAACGCACAGTTTTCGGGTGTCATTTGTATTGATACGTCGCCAAAAATCGAAAAATCAAGTTGTGTTAAATCTTCATACCCAGCATATTTAAGCATTCTGGCATGGTAACGCACGGTGAAATATTTTCCCTTCTCGAGATAATTGGGGACAAACTTCGGAACTTTTTTTTTGATACACCCCGTACGTTTAGGGTTAGTAAAAAAACAGTTAGAACACACAATTTATATTTCAAAAATTAAATGCAAAGAAAACCTTGCCCCCTCCCCCGATAATGCGAAAGAACCCAGAAATCATTAACGGCTCGAAAACCTGCAGTAAGACCGAGCACAGCACTGGTGAACGACTCTGCGTCGTTGAGGAGGTCGTAGATGAACACAATCAGCACGAGAGCCCCTGCCAAAGATAAATCTGGGAAGAAAAAACCACTTTTAAATCCGATCGCCCAAAATGCCGATGAAGAAGGATATGATGACCACCATCTGCAGCGAGCCGTCCTTCTTGCCATCGTCGCCGTGCCGGTAGAAGTGTTCGGCGGCGAACGCCTGAAAAAAGGATAAAACACGAAATAAAAGTTAAAAACGCCTTTTGAACGTGTCGAGCAGCTCGTCGGCTTGAAAAAATCAACGTTTGATTGAAAAAAATGAAAAAATCAACGTCAAAGTCGTTCGGAATTGATTGTGATTTGCCCATTGTCTGTACGACACCATAGCCTCTTGCTCCCCGCCAATTGATATCCGCATATTGTCTGTACTACAACCTCGGTCTCTCCCCCAGGAATTCTTTTTTGTATTCTAGCTCATGAATCGGCCCCGATATTTCCGGCATTCAATTTATACCACTGTCTCTCACTGTGTACCCAGAAATCTGGTATGCGTCTGTGATATACTGACGAGATCAATGAGCCTTTTCATCGGCAAATAAAGTGCATTTCTGCAGTCAAAAGAAAGTCAAGAAGAATCCTGAAAAGCAAAAATTTTAATCATTGTTATGAATTGATGGGGGTGATGTTTGTAGTTTGTAGCATTTGATGTCTCCACGCGGCTACCGTATACTTCGTCACTCGTCGTCGACAGCATTCCCCTTCACGCGAATGCTTGTGCACGGGTTGCCGCCATGGGATGGTTACTGTAATTGGGGGAAGGTTAGAGAGTGAAAAGTTAGTGAGAGAGAGAGAGAGAGAGAGCGAGAGAGACACCCACAAATCATGATACCGCCTACAAGCAGATGTACAATAACCGCAACCCAGTCTGCAACACAGAAGACGTCAAAGGCATCCTGAAAAGAATTATCTCCCTCACTCTCACTCTCTCTCTCTCTCTCTCTCTCTCTCTCTCTCTTCTCTCACCGAAAACCGTGGAATCCGAAGAGAATCCTCCACATAAGCTCGCCAAATCCAGAAACCAATCCTCGCCACCCAATATGGCCCAAGTAAGTAAGTAGAGAAGAGACCGCCCAGATAAAGCTCAATCAGCTTCTCGCCGTAAATGTGACGCTGAAAACTGTCGATTCCGAGGTGTCACGCCCCATTTAAATGAGCGGATATTCGGAAGGAAGGGGGCTGGGCTAGCAGAGAATCTTTGGGTCGCAACGAAGACTCGAGCCAAGGCCTATTTCCGGGTTTCAAAATCGAGAATTCCTGTATCAGCCTCAGAAATGACAAATGCCACCGTTTTTCACCCGGCAACAGGCACAGGCTGAATTGGGGGTGAAAATCGACGGACTGGATGCCAGATTGGTACTCGACTCTCATCGGGGGGCTAGAACGACAATGAAATTTTGCGTTTTACACCGGTTTTGGATATCCCCCCCCCCCGATAACAGTCCAGTACCCCAGATTTCACAATCGGCAGGAGATAGGGGTTACCTGTTCGAGACAATCGTACATGCTGATTTGTTCCGATTCACGGCTCAGCCAACGGCCCAAAAATGGCACACACCACGATGTGGGTTTGGCATCAGGATGCTCCCACTAGAAATGGAGAGGGTAGAGGGAGAGAGAGAGAGAGAGAGAGAGAGAGAGAGAGAGAGAGAGAGAGAGAGCGAGAGGGAGAGAGAGAGAGCGAGTGAGAGAGAGAGATGAGAGAGAGGGGGAGAGAGACAGAGAGAAAGAGAGAGAGAGAGAGAGCGGGAGAGAGAGAGGTTCACCTGTTCATACAGTTTCATCGGCTCGACGCAACAGTATGGATTGACATGTCCATCTTCATCTTCGTACTCGTATTGGCGTGGCTCCGTCGGGGAAAAGTAGCAGACAACTTTGAATAATCTCATTAAAGGCATACAGAATTGTTTTCCAAATTTTTGGTACTGGACGGTTAGCGGGGGGGGGGGGGGTTGTTTCTCGCCTATACCAACCTATCTTAATAATATATACTGTATTTTAGCATGCTTTTAATAGTTTTTGTTTGCCAAAAAGTTATAAAATTACAAAATTGTTCCAAGATTTTGTAAATTTGAAAAGTTTGGGGATTTTTCATACCTTTTTGGCCAATAAATCTCGCAAATTTATTAAAGTGGCTTCTTATGTGGTTTGTATATCATTTTTTAAATTTGAAATAGGGAGACTTACGGGCCGATAATGCGCTGACGATGCCGCTGCCCGATCCGATGGCCTGCTCGAGGATGGGGACCCCGAATGGCCACAGCGGGTTTGGACCTTGATATGGATCTCTGGTTATCTGAAATTCCGGAAAATTACGATTGTACCAGCGCTGACCCCCCGCTGCGCGGGGTTTCAGCGCTGGCTTCCCTTCCCCACACAATTTGAGTTTTGAATTTGAATGCAGAATTTGGCTGAATTCCTGGACGGGCGGACGTACGGACATTAGAAATTTATATATAGTAGATTTTGTAGTCTGTCTGCCAGTTGGGCTGTCCCCCGACAAAATTAACGGCCTAGACTATACATGGGTCGACGCTTGCATGCGCCGCATAAACGTGGCTGGCCACGCTCCGGAAACACTTATGCAAAGTTGCCAAAGATGCAAATTCAAAGTTTGCCAAGGGTCATGAACTCAAAAACCGATAAGTTTTCACGTTTTTCAAATTTTCGATATCTTGCGAAATCGGCCGGCCACGCGGCCCGGACACGGCCAAAAAGCCGTAACCAAATTAGATTTTTCGATGCTAATTAAGAGATTGACTTGACCAAAAATGTTTAGACAGAGGTAATTAGTTAAATAATGGGTCTGCAACGGCTAGGGGTTAGGTACGGATTTGACGGGGTCAGGCGGCTACGCATTATCCCCAACAAAACGATTCAATTCAAGAAAACGAGCCAAGAGATTAAACCATCTAGCTCTAGACACAGCCTGGCTTTATTTTTGCGTTACTTGAAACCACAAAATTAAATTTAATTATATTTGAAGCTGGCAACCTTCCAGAAAAATTCGGCTTTGACGTAAAAAAGCACGCTTTTCCCGAATAAAAGTCATTTGCATAGAGTTGGCGGCCCGGAAACGGCCGATTTTCTATGCTAATGCGGCCGTCGGCCGGTCGACCGCGGTCGGCCGACCGAAATTGCCATCTCTGCCATAAACACAGAAATCTTGCCAAGCGGATACCCGCGGGTTCGAACCCCGCAAGAGTCCACCTTTTTTGCTTTTTGTATTTTAGGCTGGTTTCTCGTTTTCTATATCGAAACTGACCTCTAGAAAATGCAAAAACACCCTAAAAATGGACTACAGTACCCTGTGGCCGTACAGAGGAGCGATGCGGAAAAAGGGGGAAATTATTGTCGAGAGAAAGGCAAGATTAAAAAGTCGTGTATTGCCGGACGTACCGACTGGATGAAGAGGGTGGTATGCTGTAGTTGTTCCAACAATATTTTATGGAAATAATAGAGCACGAAGATTTGCATCGATGCCCACAGCACAATGGCGGCAGTCGTCGCTCGAGAGTAGGATCGCGCCTAAAAATCGGTCAGTCACAAAACCGGGTACTCCTCTGTTACCGGGGGGGGTAAAAACCCGGTTTTCAAGATTTAAATCGCTCATAAAAATCATAAACATTTTTGGTCCATCGATTTTTTGGTAACAAATGTTTCAAAATTCAAAAATGATTGGAACTAATTTGCAAACGAAAAAGATCCTTTACGATATTTTTCATAGTTTTTTTTCATTAAAAACCACTAAAAACTCCAAAAAAATATTTTGATAAGATCAAAAACTAACATACCTTTTGTTCGCATATAAAAGTATTTCTGATGAGATCACGACGATAGAGATGACGGCAGAGGGTACTGTAGAAGGGCCACCAGGTACTGAAATATGCAGATATTTCTCTCTCTCTCTCTCTCTCTCTCTCTCTCTCTCTCTCTCTAGCTGTCTCTCTCCCGCTGTCTCTCTCGCTCTCTCTCTCTCTCTCTCTCTCTCTCACTCGCTGTCTCTCTCTCTCCCGCTGTCTCTCTCTCTCTCTCTCGCTCTTTCTCTCTCTCTATCTCTCTCTCTTTCTCTCTCTCTCTCTCTCTCTCTCTCTCTCTCTCTCTCTCTCTCTCTCTCTCTCTCTCTCTCTCTCTCTATCTCTCTCTCTCTCTCTCTCTCTCTCTCTCGCTCTTTCTCGCCTCTCTCTCTCTCTCTCTCTCTCTCTCTCTCTCTCTCTTTTCTTACGGTATTCTCTTCGTCATTCTTCTAACTTCCCACTCGTAATTCTTCTTCTCCCGTGGCCCTAATGAAGCACTTCGTACCCGCCGCTCCTTTTCCACCGCCTAAATTTCATTTTATTTTGTAGTCCGACTGCCAGTTTAGCCATTCCCATCAAAATCCGAGCTCAAACTTCAAAAAGCGAAAAGTTATCGCCCGGCGCAGGTTCGAACCCCCCGTCGTGCGCCTAGTGATTCTCTCTGTAGTTTGTAGCCACATCGGAACGGCCGTATTTTGTAGTCTGAATGCCAGTTTGGCGAATCCCGACAAAAGGGGGGATCAGGATCAACGGTGAAAAATGACAGGCGAGCAGCGCCCAGCTACCGTACCCCCGGGTGGAAACGGGGGCGTAATTTGGTGTCAAACGTACCTGTGCCACCGCCCACGGCCTCGGTTTCCATTTGGGCGATGTCGAGCGTTGCCGTTCCCACTTTCCACTCATAAAAAAATCTTAAAACTAATACTAATAGATAGCCTAGAAAATTTCAAGCAAAAATCCAATGCACGGGGGCGGGATTCGAACCCGGGTCGTTTGTCTAGTGAATTTTCTAGAGCTTGTAGCCTGGAATTAAAGGTTGTATTCTGTAGCTTGGGTGTCAGATTGGCTGTTCTAATCAAAAGAGCTGCTAAAATGAAGATGCGCCGAGAATTGGCGGGATTTTGATCGAGCCAAGGGCGGGGAACAAGGGTCCCCGCCCTTGGCAGCAGCTGCCATTCCCCCCTCAGGGCATCTGGCCTGCCTAATGTCACATATAACCATCCGAGACGCCCCATTGATGCCTCCCCCCCTCCAAAAAATAGAAATCCGACCCGAAATATCGTGAAAAATGACGACGACACGAAGCCGTTCACTGTCACTGCCACGAAATGTAGGTTTTCAGAGGGATTAGGGGGGCAAATGATCTCTGCTAGGATGCCATCACCAACAACAAATCAAAGAAAAGGGAAAAGAAAAAACGGCGCCCAGATTCGGTTGGACCACGGCGGAAATCGATTGATATTGAGTGGATACCGAAAAGATGGTGGTACGTTGGATGTAGCTCTCTCTCTCTTTCTCTCTCTCTCTCTCTCTCTCTCTCTCTCTCTCTCTCGCTTTCTCTCTCTTTCTCTCTCCCTGTATCTCACACTCTCTCTTCAATTTTCGAATTTTTAGGCGGCCTCTTGACGGGTTGATGAGGCGATACAAATATCGCTCGCGACTGATGGCAAACACCTATTTTTGCAGATATCAGGTTAGAGAGTGAGAGAGAGAGAAAGAGAGAGAGAGAGAGAGAGAGAGAGAGAGAAACAGCGACCGTCGGAAATCAAAAAGTCTTTTAGGCGGAAGTGCTGGGTTATCGGGAAGAAAGTGCGGAATTCACCCAAAAGCTGTTCTTTTGGATGATGCCCCTCTTTCTCCACCCCCCAATCCTCCTTTTTCTCAAGGCGGCCGGCGTCATCGAGCAGGTCAGCCGATTTGCGAAATTTTTGATTTTCTTCAAAAATGTTTCAAGAATCGAAAAAAGCAAAAAATTCAGGTTTTTAAAAATTTCAATGATTGTTTATAACTTTTAAGCAGCCCGAAACTACTAGAAATACCAGCAAATACATTGTTAATTATAAACAGGCAGGTTTGCCGCAAAAAAAACCAAGCCGCCCCCCGATAATGCAAAAGAACCGACGATTCGGCAGCAGCACAAATCTTTTGCAGTTGTCCCCTCCAGACTCCCGAAAAGCGTCGAAAGCGGCACTGGAGGCGTTTTTCCGACGCCAGCCATTTCCGCTCTACGTGGGCATATGGGAAGCGTTCATCGCGACGATCGCCACCATGATACTCGCCTTTCTTTTCGGTCAGTTCAATCCGGGGGGTCAAAAATACAGGTTGTCCCAAAAAAACCCCCTCGGCATTTGGCCGTCTTCTATCGGATCGGGACCAAAGTACCGGGGGCAGATTTAGAGCTGCCTGAAGGACTTTTTTAGTATTCGATATTTACGAAATTTCTCCATACTAAATTTGAGCGCGCTATAACTTGTGAACCAGACCTTCGAAAATTCCAAAATTTCGGATGTGCGTAGGGGCAGTTCTTATGTATCCACACTGTAAAAACTGAAACCGCTTGACCACCAACAATTCAGAAAAATGCAACCGAAGTTTTGCCGGAACGCACAGTTTTCGGGTGTCATTTGTATTGATACGTCGCCAAAAATCGAAAAAATCAAGTTGTGTTAAATCTTCATACCCAGCATATTTAAGCATTCTGGCATGGTAACGCACGGTGAAATATTTTCCCTTCTCGAGATAATTGGGGACAAACTTCGGAACTTTTTTTTTGATACACCCCGTACGTTTAGGGTTAGTAAAAAACAGTTAGAACACACAATTTATATTTCAAAAATTAAATGCAAAGAAAACCTTGCCCCCTCCCCCGATAATGCGAAAGAACCCAGAAATCATTAACGGCTCGAAAACCTGCAGTAAGACCGAGCACAGCACTGGTGAACGACTCTGCGTCGTTGAGGAGGTCGTAGATGAACACAATCAGCACGAGAGCCCCCTGCCAAAGATAAATCTGGGAAGAAAAAACCACTTTTAAATCCGATCGCCCAAAATGCCGATGAAGAAGGATATGATGACCACCATCTGCAGCGAGCCGTCCTTCTTGCCATCGTCGCCGTGCCGGTAGAAGTGTTCGGCGGCGAACGCCTGAAAAAAAGGATAAAAACACGAAATAAAAGTTAAAAAACGCCTTTTGAACGTGTCGAGCAGCTCGTCGGCTTGAAAAAAATCAACGTTTGATTGAAAAAAAATGAAAAAAATCAACGTCAAAGTCGTTCGGAATTGATTGTGATTTGCCCATTGTCTGTACGACACCATAGCCTCTTGCTCCCCGCCAATTGATATCCGCATATTGTCTGTACTACAACCTCGGTCTCTCCCCCAGGAATTCTTTTTGTATTCTAGCTCATGAATCGGCCCCGATATTTCCGGCATTCAATTTATACCACTGTCTCTCACTGTGTACCCAGAAATCTGGTATGCGTCTGTGATATACTGACGAGATCAATGAGCCTTTTCATCGGCAAATAAAGTGCATTTCTGCAGTCAAAAGAAAGTCAAGAAGAATCCTGAAAAGCAAAAATTTTAATCATTGTTATGAATTGATGGGGGTGATGTTTGTAGTTTGTAGCATTTGATGTCTCCACGCGGCTACCGTATACTTCGTCACTCGTCGTCGACAGCATTCCCCTTCACGCGAATGCTTGTGCACGGGTTGCCGCCATGGGATGGTTACTGTAATTGGGGGAAGGTTAGAGAGTGAAAAGTTAGTGAGAGAGAGAGAGAGAGAGCGAGAGAGACACCCACAAATCATGATACCGCCTACAAGCAGATGTACAATAACCGCAACCCAGTCTGCAACACAGAAGACGTCAAAGGCATCCTGAAAAGAATTATCTCCCTCACTCTCACTCTCGCTCTCTCTCTCTCTCTCTCTCTCTCTCTCTCTCTCTCTCTCTCACCGAAAACCGTGGAATCCGAAGAGAATCCTCCACATAAGCTCGCCAAATCCAGAAACCAATCCTCGCCACCCAATATGGCCCAAGTAAGTAAGTAGAGAAGAGACCGCCCAGATAAAGCTCAATCAGCTTCTCGCCGTAAATGTGACGCTGAAAACTGTCGATTCCGAGGTGTCACGCCCCATTTAAATGAGCGGATATTCGGAAGGAAGGGGCTGGGCTAGCAGAGAATCTTTGGGTCGCAACGAAGACTCGAGCCAAGGCCTATTTCCGGGTTTCAAAATCGAGAATTCCTGTATCAGCCTCAGAAATGACAAATGCCACCGTTTTTCACCCGGCAACAGGCACAGGCTGAATTGGGGGTGAAAATCGACGGACTGGATGCCAGATTGGTACTCGACTCTCATCGGGGGGCTAGAACGACAATGAAATTTTTGCGTTTTACACCGGTTTTGGATATCCCCCCGATAACAGTCCAGTACCCCAGATTTCACAATCGGCAGGAGATAGGGGTTACCTGTTCGAGACAATCGTACATGCTGATTTGTTCCGATTCACGGCTCAGCCAACGGCCCAAAAATGGCACACACCACGATGTGGGTTTGGCATCAGGATGCTCCCACTAGAAATGGAGAGGGTAGAGGGAGAGAGAGAGAGAGAGAGAGAGAGAGAGAGAGAGAGAGAGAGCGAGAGGGAGAGAGAGAGAGCGAGTGAGAGAGAGAGAGTGAGAGAGAGGGGGAGAGAGACAGAGAGAAAGAGAGAGAGAGAGAGAGCGGGAGAGAGAGAGGTTCACCTGTTCATACAGTTTCATCGGCTCGACGCAACAGTATGGATTGACATGTCCATCTTCATCTTCGTACTCGTATTGGCGTGGCTCCGTCGGGGAAAAGTAGCAGACAACTTTGAATAATCTCATTAAAGGCATACAGAATTGTTTTCCAAATTTTTGGTACTGGACGGTTAGCGGGGGGGTTGTTTCTCGCCTATACCAACCTATCTTAATAATATATACTGTATTTTAGCATGCTTTTTAATAGTTTTTGTTTGCCAAAAAGTTATAAAATTACAAAATTGTTCCAAGATTTTGTAAATTTGAAAAGTTTGGGGATTTTTCATACCTTTTTGGCCAATAAATCTCGCAGAATTTATTAAAGTGGCTTCTTATGTGGTTTGTATATCATTTTTTAAATTTGAAATAGGGAGACTTACGGGCCGATAATGCGCTGACGATGCCGCTGCCCGATCCGATGGCCTGCTCGAGGATGGGGACCCCGAATGGCCACAGCGGGTTTGGACCTTGATATGGATCTCTGGTTATCTGAAATTCCGGAAAATTACGATTGTACCAGCGCTGACCCCCCGCTGCGCGGGGTTTCAGCGCTGGCTTCCCTTCCCCACACAATTTGAGTTTTGAATTTGAATGCAGAATTTGGCTGAATTCCTGGACGGGCGGACGTACGGACATTAGAAATTTATATATAGTAGATTTTGTAGTCTGTCTGCCAGTTGGGCTGTCCCCCGACAAAATTAACGGCCTAGACTATACATGGGTCGACGCTTGCATGCGCCGCATAAACGTGGCTGGCCACGCTCCGGAAACACTTATGCAAAGTTGCCAAAGATGCAAATTCAAAGTTTCCCAAGGGTCATGAACTCAAAAACCGATAAGTTTTCACGTTTTTCAAATTTTCGATATCTTTTGCGAAATCGGCCGGCCGAAATGTCGGCCGGCCACGCGGCCCGGACACGGCCAAAAAGCCGTAACCTAATTAGATTTTTCGATGCTATTTAAGAGATTTACTTGACCAAAAATGTTTAGACAGAGGTAATTAGTTAAATAATGGGTCTGCAACGACTAGGGGTTAGGTACGGATTTGACGGGGGCAGGCGGCTACGCATCATCGCCAACAAAACGATTCAATGCAAGAAAACGAGACAAGAGACTAAACCATCTAGCTCTAGAAACAGCCTGGCTTGATTTTTGCGTTACTTGAAACCACAAAATTAAATTTAATTATATTTGCAGCTGGCAACCTTCCAGAAAAATTCGGCTTTGACGTAAAAAAAGCACGCTTTTCCCGCATAAAATAACAATTTTTAATAAAATCTGGTAAGTTCGTATTCTTGGGGAATAGTGAAAGCCAATGCCCAAATTGATACTTGCTTGGTTCAAAATTTAGAGGCACCAGCGACGCGTTTCCGCGAAACTTTTTCTTAAGTGTGAATGGTCGGCCGGCCGACGCGGCCGCGGCCAAGCCGACGAAAAAATTCGGCCGGCCGATCGACTGACCGAAAGTCATTTGCATAGAGTTGGCGGCCCGGAAACGGCCGATTTTCTATGCTAATGCGCCGTCGGCCGGTCGGCCGCGGTCGGCCGACCGAAATTGCCATCTCTGCTATAAACACAGAAATCTTGCTAAGCGGATACCCGCGGGTTCGAACCCCGCTAGAGTCCAACTTTTTGCTTTTGTATTTTAGGCTGGTTTCTCGTTTTCTATATCGAAACTGACCTCCAGAAAATGCAAAAACACCCTAAAAATGGACTACAGTACCCTGTGGCCGTACAGAGGAGCGATGCGGAAAAAGGGGGAAATTATTGCCGAGAGAAAGACAAGAATAAAAAGACGTGTATTGTGGAACGTACCGAATGGATAAAGAGGGTGGTATACTGTAGTTGTTCCAACAATATTTTATGGAAATAGTAGAGCACGAATATTTGCATAGATGCCCACAGAACAATGGCGGCAGTCGTCGCTTGAGAGTAGGATCGCGCCTAAAAATCGGTCAGTCACAAAACCGGGTTCTTCTCTGTTAACGGGGGGGTAAAAACCCGGTTTTCAAGATTTAAATCGCTCATAAAAATTTTTGGTCCATCGATTTTTTGGTAAAAAAATGTTTAAAAAATGCTTGCAAACGAAAAAGATCCTTTACGATATTTTTCATAGTTTTTTCATTAAAAACCATTAAAAACTCCATCAAAATGTTTTGCGAAGATCAAAAACACATATACCTTTTGTTCGCATATAAAAGTATTTCTGATGAGGTCACGACGATAGAGATGACGACAGAGGGTACTGTAGAAGGGCCACCACATACTGAAATATCGAGAAATTCGCTCACTCTCTCGCTCTGTCTCTCTCTGTCGCTCGCTCTCTCTCTCTCTCTCTTTCTCTCTCTCTCTCTCTCTCTCTCTCTCTCTCTCTCTCTCTCTCTCTCTCTATCTCTCTCTTTCTCTCTCTCTCTCTCTTTCTCTCTCTCTCTCTCTCTCTCTCTCTCTCTCTCTCTCTCTCTCTCTTCTCTCTCTCTCTCTCTCTCTTTTCTTACGGTATTCTCGTCGTCATCCTTCTAACATTCCACTCGTAATTCTTCTTCTCCCGTGGCCCCAATGAAGCACTTCGTAGCCGCGGCTCCTTTTCCACCGCCTAAATTGCATTTTATTTTGTAGTACGACTGCCAGTTTAGCCATTCCCATCAAAATCCGAGCTCAAACTTCAAAAAGCAAAAAGTTATCACTCGGCGTAGGTTCGAACCCCCGTCGTTCGCCTAGTGATTCCCTGTAGTTTGTAGCCGCATGACGGCTGTATTTTGCAGTCTGAATGCCAGTTTAGTAAAACCCGAAAAAACTGAGGCTCTAGATCAACGGGCAAAAAAGAAGGGCGAGCAGCAGCGTCCAGCTACCGTAACCCCGGGTGGAAACGAGGGGCGTAATTGGGTGTCAAACGTACCTTTTCCACGGGCCACGGCTTGGGTTTCCATTTGGGCGATGTCGAGCGTTGCCGTTCCCACTTTCCACTCATAAAAAAATCTTAAAACTAATACTAATAGATAGCCTAGAAAATTGCAAGCAAAAATCCAATGCACGGGGCCGGGATTCGAACCCGGGTCTTTCGCCTAGTAATTTTCCAAGAGCTTGTACATAGCCTGGAATTCAAGGTGGTAGTCTATAGTCTGGGTGTCAGATTGGCTATTCTAATCAAAAGAGCTGCCAAAATCAAGATGCGCCGAGAATTGGCGGGATTTTGATCGAGCCAAGGGGGGGGGGGGGGAAGAAGGGTCATCTAACAGCTGCCATTCCCCCCTCAGGGCATCTGGCCTGCCTAATGTCACATATAACCATCCGGGACGCCCCATCGATGTCCGCCCAAAAATAGAAAACCGACCCGAAATATCGTAGAAAATGACGACGACACGAAGCCGTTCACTGTCTCTGCCACGAAATGTAGGTTTTCAGAGGGATTAGGGGGCAAATGATCTCTGCTAGGATGCCATCACCAACAACAAATCAAAGAAAAGGGAAAAGAAAAAAACGGCGCCCAGATTCTGTTGGACCACGACGGAAATCGATTGATATTGAGTGGATGCCGAAAAGATGGTGGTAGGTTGGATGTAGCTCTCGCTCTCTCTCTTTCTCTCTCTGTCTCTCTCTCTCTCTCTCTCTCTCTTTCTCTCTCTCTTTCTCTCTCTCTTTCTCTCTCTCTCTCTCTCTCTCTCTCTCTCTCTCCCTGTGTCTCACACTCTCTCTTCAATTTTCGAATTTTCAGGCGGCCTCTTGACGGGTTGATGAGGCGATACAAATATCGCTCGCGACTGATGGCAAACACCTATTTTTGCAGATATCAGGTTAGAGAGTGAGTGAGAGAGAGAGAGAGAGAGAGAGAAACAGAGACCGTCGGAAATCAAAAAGCCTTTTAGGCGGAAGTGCTGGGTTATCGGGAAGAAAGTGCGGAATTCACCCAAAAGCTGTTCTTTTGGATGATGCCCCTCTTTCTCCACCCCCCAATCCTTCTTTTTCTGAAGGCGGCCGGCGTCATCGAGCAGGTCAGTCGAATTGCGAAATTTTGGATTTTCTACAGAAATGTTTCAAGAATCGATAAAAGCAAAAAAATCAGGTTTTTAAAAATTTCAATGATTGTTTATAACTTTTAGGCAGTCCGAAACTACTAGAAATGCCAGCAAATACATTGTTAATTATAAACAGGCAGGGTTGCCGCGAAAAAACCAAGCCGCCCCCCCCGATAATGCAAAAGAACCGGCGATTCGGCAGCAGCGCAAATCTTTTGCAGTTGTCCCCTCCAGACTCCCGAAAAGCGTCGAAAGCGGCGCTGGAGGCGTTTTTCCGACGCCAGCCATTTCCGCTCTACGTGGGCATATGGGAAGGGTTCATCGCGACGATCGCCACCATGGTACTCGCCTTTCTTTTCGGTCAGTTCAATCCGGGGGTTCAAAAATACAGCGTGTCCCAAAAAAACCCCCCTCGGCATTTGGGCGTCTTCCATCGGATCGGGACCAAATTTTTACCAGTGATGGGGACCCATAAAAAATACGTGCAGCGGAATTTTCTAAGCATAATATTGGAAAACAGAAAAGTTATGTGAAAATTAAGATTTGTTTTGCCGATTTCACTAGGATTTTGATGGATTTGGACCTTGCAATGTTTAGCAAAAATGAAGAGGGCGCTTTTTTCCACCCGTAGAAATTTTTTATTTACGAAAACTACGTCCAAATTGGGACTTTTCATCACTTTTTATTATCAAAATTGACCGAACACGAGGGGAAAAGAATTCGCGGGGGGGGACCGAACTTTTTTTGGCCCAAACCTAGAATTTTTATATAAATGGTGGAAGGGTTTCTGAATTGTTTATAGCTATTCCTAAACCTAAAAACTTTACAAAATTGAAAAAAACTTTAATTTTAGGTCGAAAAATCAATTTTTTTTTGCGGCCCAAAAATGACAAAATTTTTGACTTTTTTTTAAGAGTTTTTCTAACTTTTTAAAAAGTTTTTCCGATTCAAATAGGCTTAAATTTGCTAAAAACTATGCAAAAACAGTTTTTATTTGATTACTATCCCCACCAGGTACCGGGGGCAGATTTACTAGGGAGATCCAAAATCGGGCTGAAAATTTGTCCACTTATAGAATCGACCACGCTGATATTCGCCTCGTTTTCCGAATTTGCTACAGAACCTTAAAATTTGAGATATTAAAGTCTTCGTGTCATTTTTGGGTCGCCGGGAAGGGGTTTGTCAGGATATCGAACTTTTTTGTTAGTATTTTTCTAGTTATTTTACGTGGCCTATCGGATAGGGAATTTTTTCTGATTTGAATGATATATTTCCTTAATGCACAAAGGACCTGGGCGGTATCCTACAGCTGCTTGAAGTAGGCTGTTTTCTACCATTTCCCATAGTGAATTCGGAGTCAATCTTTCCAATTTTTCGGGTTTTTGAAAATTTTGAGTTAGAGGGCTGATTCGAAAGAGAAAATTTTTTTGAATCCGATGGCGATGCTTTTTTTCGGAAATCTGCCAAAAAGGTAAAAATAATCGAGCCCGAAGCTCGGCAATTTTAACTAAGGAATCGACTTAAAACTTTAATATCTCAAATTTTAAGGTTCTGTAGCAAAGTCGGAAAACGAGGCAATTATCAGCGTGGGCGATTCTATAAGTGTACAAATTTTCATCCCGATCGGTGTTGCGGGCATTTTGGACTTCCCTAGTTAGAGCTGCCTGAAGGGTGTTGGAGTTCTATTTTTCAGCGATTCACAACGTGGAGCCACCACGCAACGTGCATCGCGGCGGAGAGAAATGCGAATGCCGCCACCATCCAACAGAACCCTTCAAACTGCCAGAACCCGTAAAACCCGTCGAAGATTTCAAGGATCTCTTCAATACCGTCACTGCCAATGTGCCATTATTTCTGCTTGGCTGCTACATTTTCATGCTATTTTGTTTCTGGGCGACGTGTATAAAATGATGCATTGCCAGCTCCTTTTTGCAATATCTTCAGCATGTAGCGCATCCCGAGAGCTTCAGTTTGACACCCTTCATGTCCCCCCCTAACCCTTCAAATGGCGTCCGGTCACTACCCCGAAAGTCACAACCCCGAAAAGTCACTACCCCGAAAAGTCACTACCCCGAAAAATGATAGCATTGTTTTTCCCGGAAAAATCCAGTTTTCATGCGGTTTTCCTATGAAAATCATGCAAATTATTTCGGGGTAGTGACTTTTCGGGGTAGTGACTTTACCCCCCTTCAAATGTTCCAAACTTTTTCACGGATTTATTCACTTCTTCAAAAAATGTTCAAAAATTCTTATCGAATAAAGTGACTTGTGTTAGATCTTCATGTCCAGCATATTCTGAATAGAATGGAATGTTGGTTTTCCCCTGCGCAACTCCCCCCCCCCCCCCTGATAACGGCAAAGGACTTTAGCTCGATAGCGATACCTTAAGCGTCCCTTTAACCCCGGAAACTGGGCAAGCTAGCAGAAGTTGTTAAAGACCATCGTATAGCGCGTCCAGCGGTTCTAGAAAAAATTCGTTTCCCCTTGTATGCCGCTCATTAACGCCAAAAAACCTTTAATCTACAGCCATGAATTGCGCTTCCCTTGATTCCTGAAAACGATTCCTGAAACTGAAAATAGCACATTTTTTAGGAATTTTCCATGTCTTTAAAAGTGGATTCGAGGGTTTTACAACTCCTCTACCCCCCCGTTAAAAGGAAAGAACCGAATTCTATTCCTTAAAAGTAGCTTCGAGGGTTTTACAACTCCTCTCCCCCGTTAAAAGGAAAGAACCGAATTCTATTCCTTAAAAAGTAGCTTCGAGGGTTTTACACTCCTCTCTCCCCGTTAAAAGGAAAGAACCGAATTCTATTCCTTAAAAGTAGCTTCGAGGGTTTTACAACTCCTCTCCCCCGTTAAAAGGAAAGAACCGAATTCTATTCCTTAAAAGTAGCTTCGAGGGTTTTACAACTCCTCTCTCCCCCGTTAAAAGGAAAGAACCGAATTCTATTCCTTAAAGTAGCTTCGAGGTTTACAACTCCTCTCCCCCCGTTAAAAGGAAAGAACCGAATTCTGTTCCTTAAAGTAGCTTCGAGGGTTTTACAACTCCTCTCCCCCCCGTTAAAAGGAAAGAACCGAATTCTATTCCTTAAAAGTAGCTTCGAGGGTTTTACAACTCCTCTCCCCCCCCCGTTAAAAGGAAAGAACCGAATTCTGTTCCTTAAAAGTAGCTTCGAGGGTTTTACAACTCCTCTCCCCCCCCGTTAAAAAGGAAAGAACCGAATTCTATTCCTTAAAAGTAGCTTCGAGGGTTTTACAACTCCTCTCCCCCCGTTAAAAGGAAAGAACCGAATTCTATTCCTTAAAAGTAGCTTCGAGGGTTTTACAACTCCTCTCCGCCCCCCGTTAAAGGAAAGAACCGAATTCTATTCCTTAAAAGTAGCTTCGATGGTTTTACAACTCCTCCCCCCCGTTAAAAGGAAAGAACCGAATTCTATTCCTTAAAAGTAGCTTCGAGGGTTTTACAACTCCTCTCCCCCCCGTTAAAAGGAAAGAACCGAATTCTTTTCCTTAAAAGTAGCTTCGAGGGTTTTACAACTCCTCTCCCCCCGTTAAAAGGAAAGAACCGAATTCTATTCCTTAAAAGTAGCTTCGAGGGTTTTACAACTCCTCTCCGCCCCCCGTTAAAAGGAAAGAACCGAATTCTATTCCTTAAAAGTAGATTCGAGGGTTTTACAACTCCTCTCCCCCCGTTAAAAGGAAAGAACCGAATTCTATTCCTTAAAAGTAGCTTCGAGGGTTTTACAACTCCTCTCCCCCCGTTAAAAGGAAAGAACCGAATTCTATTCCTTAAAAGTAGATTCGAGGGTTTTACAACTCCTCTCCCCCCGTTAAAAGGAAAGAACCGAATTCTATTCCTTAAAGTAGATTCGAGGGTTTTACAACTCCTCTCCCCCCGTTAAAAGGAAAGAACCGAATTCTATTCCTTAAAAGTAGATTCGAGGGTTTTACAACTCCTCTCCCCCGTTAAAAGGAAAGAACCGAATTCTATTCCTTAAAAGTAGATTCGAGGGTTTTACAACTCCTCTCCCCCGTTAAAAGGAAAGAACCGAATTCTATTCCTTAAAAGTAGATTCGAGGGTTTTACAACTCCTCTCCCCCCCCGTTAAAAGGAAAGAACCGAATTCTATTCCTTAAAAGTAGATTCGAGGGTTTTACAACTCCTCTCCCCCCGTTAAAAGGAAAGAACCGAATTCTATTCCTTAAAAGTAGCTTCGAGGGTTTTACAACTCCTCTCCCCCCGTTAAAAGGAAAGAACCGAATTCTATTCCTTAAAAGTAGATTCGAGGGTTTTACAACTCCTCTCCCCCGTTAAAAGGAAAGAACCGACTTCTATTCCTTAAAAGTAGATTCGAGGGTTTTACAACTCCTCTCCCCCCGTTAAAAGGAAAGAACCGAATTCTATTCCTTAAAAGTAGCTTCGATGGTTTTACAACTCCTCTCCCCCGTTAAAAGGAAAGAACCGAATTCTATTCCTTAAAAGTAGCTTCGAGGGTTTTATAACTCCTCTCCCCCCCGTTAAAAGGAAAGAACCGAATTCTATTCCTTAAAAGTAGCTTCGAGGGTTTTATAACTCCTCTGCCCCCCGTTAAAAGGAAAGAACCGAATTCTATTCCTTAAAAGTAGCTTCGAGGGTTTTACAACTCCTCTCTCCCCCCGTTAAAAGGAAAGAACCGAATTCTATTCCTTAAAAGTAGATTCGAGGGTTTTACAACTCCTCTCCCCCCCGTTAAAAGGAAAGAACCGAATTCTATTCCTTAAAAGTAGATTCGAGGGTTTTACAACTCCTCTCCCCCCGTTAAAAGGAAAGAACCGAATTCTATTCCTTAAAAGTAGATTCGAGGCGCTTAGGCCGATTAATCGCCTCCAAAGGAATTTATGCGAAACGTCAACTGGCCCCGTTCTCTTCCCACCATAAATAAACAGATTGAGTGCAGCAGAAAAACGGCTGCTTAATTGGCCCGGGCTCCATTTTCGGGGCGTGAAAATGATAAGCGGGGGTCCGGGTTTAAGTCATAGACACGGATAGAGAGACAGATAGACACTCAGACACACAGACAGACAGACAGAAATCGAACGACAGACAGACTGACACACACACCGGAATTTGTCGTCCCTCCAACCGGATGGCCAATGGACCTCCCGTCGTCGTCATCTTGGGATTATTATTTTTCCACAACCTAATAGCTGTCGCGTCACTACGAGGGAATTTCGAGAGCGTGGGTTGCATTTTTATGAAACATTTTTTAGCAAAGCTTTGATTCAGGTCAAGATTTAAGGGTTTCAATGAGCAAAAACCTCAAATTTTTCGATATTTTTCGGCATTTTTTGGGATTTTTCTGACGGCATTCGATAGAGCATCATAAAACAAATCAGTCGTTTCAATTTGAGCTCGAAATAATGTAATATAAAATAGCTATAACAGAAACGATAATACGGTTGAAGAGCTGGGTTTCTAGATCCGTGCATCTATATATTTTGTATTTTTTTTTTAATGTTGTAACGTGTTCGAGTTTAGGAATCGTAATAACAGTTGATTGTAAAGTAATAAGCATCACCGGTAGCTTTTATGAAAAATGTCATTTTCATGCTTGCATTTCTCTGAGTCACCCTCGCTCTCTCTCTCTCTCTCTCTCTCTCTCTCTCTCTCTCTGAGAAAGAGGGCATCATCCAAAAGAACAGCTTTTGGGTGAATTCCGCGCCCTCTTCCCGATAACCCAGCACTTCCGCCTAAAACGGTTCTTTATTTCCGACGGTCACTCTCTCTCTCTCTCTCACTCTCTCTCTCTATCTGACTCTCTCTCGCTCTCTCTCACACTCTCTCCACTCTCCCTCCCTCCCTCTCTCTGTCACTCCCTATCTCTCTCGCTCTCTCACACTCTCACACACTCTCTCTCACTCTCCCTCCCTCCTCTCTCTGTCACTCACTCTCTCTCTCTCTCTCTCTCTCTCTCTCTCTCTCTCGCTCTTTCACTCTTTCTCGTGGAAATTTGGATCAAGCTTGTCGTAAATTTTGTCATACATTTTTACGATGCATTAATTGTACCAGGAAAACCAAAATATATTTCTTAAAACGTTTGAATGTATAAGCTGAACCAAATTTTTCAGAAATTCGTCCTTCCCCCAGTGCTCGAGGAAAACGTGACGATCTACGGTACCGAAGGGAAATTGACGACGCCCAATTTCCCGAATGACTACCCAAATCTTGCGCAAATCGTGTATTATCTACAGGTTGGTTTTGGTTGATAATAGCGTATTTTAATATTTTTAAAACTCAGTTCTCTAAGATTCCGATCGGGGGGTTTAAACTAAAGCATTATTACCAAATGTTCAAGGTCTTGCCGGTGAAATATAATGTTTTAAAGGACCAGTGCGGGCTGATTCGATTCTTAAAATTAATGCAGTTGTACAAGAGACAGAAATGCCTAATAACGTAATACATAGTAAGTGGTTCCATAGCGTTTTTTTAGCAAAAATTACCGATGCTTAAAAGCGGAAAAACTCTCAAAAAAAAAACATTTTAATTTGAAATTTCGTCGAAAATCGGCCATTTTTGGTCGACAAATTGAGATTTTGTGTTTTTGTGTAATTTGTAACGTTTTCACGCACAGAATTGTAAAAAAATGGGTTAGAAAGATGATTTATAGTATTAAAATTGGTAATTAAGGAAGGGCTTCACACCCCTCCCCCCGATAAAAGAAAAGAACCGGAAAAAGTAGTTAGCGGTATAAATGACCATTAATGCGTATCCTCTAGGCTCCACCCGGCTACTTTATCCACCTCACTTTCTACACGCTGCGTACGGAGGAGTGCTGTGATCGAGTGACCGTCTACGATTCGAATCTCAAGGACGGAGCCAAGATTCTCAAAGAGTAGGTTCGTGTTGCATTTTTGCGTAGTTTTTGTGTATTTTGTATAGTTTTATAGCCTTTTTAGTGGTTTTTTTTATTGCTTGAAACCAGCAAATTCTAAAAAACTATTGAACCCTCGAAAATGTTGATTTCTAGTCATGTTTGAAACATTTTTTTACGAAAAAAAGGAAAAATTTGCTACGTTTATATAACTGTTTATGTGGTTTTTTGTATATAGAAACTGCGTAAAATGCTAGAAAAATGGCCTATATTTTATTATAAAGCCGTAAGGGAATAATGGGTAAAAAAAATTTATTTAAATTTGGGTAAAAATGTGCGGAAAACGACGAACAATTAGCTAATTCTCGTTAAAACTTCTAAATTTTTATAACTTTATGCCATTCAAAAACTGCTCAAAAATACGGTCAACATGCTTTATATAATATTAACGCATCAGTACAGGTGGAAAATGAAAATTAGCTTCCCATAATAAACATAAGGGATCGGTTTAGTATGTCGAATCTTTCCGTGGTCGATTAATCCCACGAAAAATTTTGGATTTTGGAAAGTTTTTGAAACATTTTTATACTAATTTTTTTCAAACTTGCCAATTTGTAAATTTCCCAATACTTAACTTTTTTTGGATTGTCAGATCGTCAATTTACATCGTCGTTATTGTTTTATGATTTAGAAACAGAGGAATTAGATTAGTTCTCCGGTTTTTAATCAGTTGTAGATGTCAGATATCATGTGTTCGACTAAATGTTTCAGCCAGCAATTCTAAGGAAAACGGGGACGGATGGGTAATCCGGGTTTCTAAGGATCTGCTAAACATTTTTCTCGATTTTTTTTATTAATTTGACAAGCATTGCTTGCTTATTGGAATTATCGATATTTTAGCGTGACTGAATTCGGCAATCTGCAAAACATTTAAAAATTAACATGTCTTTGTTAATCATTGTTAAACCTGCAACTTGTCTCCACAATTTTGGGGAGCTGAGCCTAGTAAAAACGTTTCGCGGAAAAAGAAAAAAATAAAAGGCGCTGTTCAAATAATTCAGAAAATGTTTCACTTTTTTGCGTATTTTAGTATTTTTATCCAATTCCAATGCACCTAGCGTAGGACCGGTGGGATAGCGATAAGTGAGAGAGAGAGAGAGAGAGAGGGAGAGAGAGACAGCGAGACGAGAGTGAACGAGAGTGAGAGGAAAAGATAGTAGAAAACGCCTTTTTAGACCCTCTTTTCAGGCTTTCCGGGAATGGCACGGGTACGGTCGTGGAATCCTCCGGTCCGTCAATGACCGTCTTGTTCAGCTCCGATCTTCTCAACACCGACATTGGATTTTATGCCGAATTTACCACGGTTTTGAGTTAGTTTTAAAAAGCTTTTTTATTGCTAATTGCAAAGTGCGTAACCGAATGAAACTAGCTATTAATTTCGTTTTTGCTAGACGATATGTTTTAAAACATCGATTTTTACGCTAATTTTCACTTAAATAAGGAAGTTCGAGGTTTTATGTAGTTTAACGCATCTTGAAAATTATCGACCTTATGAAAAACAGAAGAAACGGAAAATGAATCGAAGTAATTCCAGTTTACACGTGTCACGGGATTGCCAAAAGTTGTGGTGGTTCTGTTCTATTTCGCGTGGGGGAAAAAACTGTGCGGGGGGGGAAATTTTTTTCGTTTTTTTTATAACTCTTTTATATGATGCTATTTTGAATTGTAATTAAAACTCTTAGTATATTTTTTCACGCTCTATCGAATGGCATTAAAGAAATTTTTGAAAGTTATCGAAAATGTCGAAAACTAGCTTTTGACTCCACGATCCCATGTGGAAACACCGAATAAACCTTGTTTTTGCTATAACTATTCTATAAAACAATATTTTTAGATGAAATTAAAACTCTGAGTATATTTTTTGATGCTCTATCGAATGACGGGTTCAAAATATCGAAAAACTGGCGAAAATGCCGAAAACTAACATTCCGGAACCAGTTTCAATAGTTTTTTTTTGTTTTTGCTATAACTTTTTTATATTACAATATTTTTAGCTAAAACAAAAACTCTTAGTATATTTTTTGATGCTCTATCGAATCGCGTTGCAAAAATCCCGAGAAAGCAGCGAAAAGATGGAAGGTTCCGCGAAGCTATTTTCCCCCCCCGCACAGTTTTTTCCCCCACGCGAAATAGAACAGAACCGTTGTGGTTGTTTTGGTACCCCTAGGCCTGAAACATTATTTTTGAAGGTTTCACATCTTGCGATCTTGTGTGGCTTACACCCTACAAGCAAAAACAAATAAATGGACAGTAGCTGAAGCGTAAGAATTGATTTTGCAACCTCGCCATTCCTAGGGTCACCAAATTTTATAAGATTTTTGTTATTTTTTCGGGATTTTCAGCGACGTTCATTTTAACAAAAACCTACTAAGTGTTTTGATTTTTTTGACTGATCAGCCCAAAAGAAAGTTAACTCTAAGCGAGAGCTAAAAAAAATAAGAAAATCCAGTCAACCTCTAAAATTTTGGATTGTTTTTTTCGCAATTTTGCAGGCAATTTTTTGGGAACTTCCGGCTGGGGGGAAGGGTGGGAAACGTAAATATTAAGTTAAAGTGATTATTATTGTTTCAGTAAGCTACAAATACAGCGCAAGCCACGCCTGTCCCCCAGCTCCATTCACAGCCACCGACTCGACGGATTATGTGTACGGGATCGAAACGTCGCCGTCGTGGCCGTACGCATATCCAAACAACGCACTGTGTAACTACTGGATTGGCGTGCCGGACGGGCATAAGGTCGGTGGTGAAGTACAGCAATTTAATTTAGGCCATAACTATTATCGTTGATTGGTTAGCGATGTTGTTGAGGCCTAGTAATCAGATATAAAGTGTGCTTGTAGAGTTTTTAGCAAGTATTAACGATTTGAAGCAACAAAGCTGTCACAAAAAAGTTAACATTTCGCTCAATTGTCTTGGAAGAAATCAACTTTCTATCTAGAATTAACTTTAATCAAACTTTTGTGCTCAAAAACAAAGCTTAAAAGTTAAAAACAATGTAAAAAGGCATCCGCTATTTTTACAATTTAGGTTTGCGCCGAAAAAATTTGCAGTAGCTCACAGCGACAGACGTTGCACTCTTGTAATTGCAGATCAAGCTGACGATTGAGTCATTTTGGACGGAAAAGTGCTGCGACAGGCTGTACATCTATGACGGGATCGATCAACGGGCGACAATGTTGGCTAAGTTGGTTTATTAAATAACACGTATATTCGGAAATATAATACCAGCGTTTTGGCGCTGGAAAAGACTTTATTACGCGCTGATTTAGCCAAAAAAAAACTAGATATGTATCGCTTCTTCAGCCTATCCGGTTCCTACGAAGACCTCCCACTCCATACGCTTCATTCGAGCAGCAGCCGGCTCTACCTCCAGTTCAGCACCGATCTGATCAACAACGGGCCCGGCTTCTCGTTGCTCTTCGAGCGCGAATAACGGAAACAACCGTTACTGTAATAAATTATGGACGTTTGAAACACTGCATTTATAATCATACTTCTTAGTAAACTTTATTCGCGAAAAACCGCATCGAAAAACAAGCCCGAAAAACACGGGGTCTGGGGGAATTAATTAATTAATTAAATGGCCGTTGAAGAAGACAATGTGAAAATGGGGGATCACAAAAACCAACAACAAATGTTATCATTAGTGGCGAAAGGTACACCTACAACGCTTCAACATTTAATTTAATTTAACTAACAAATTAACCCGGTAACAACGCGTAGAATTAGCACAACGGAAGCAGAAAACAGGGGCTAGAGCTGCTATTCGGTGGCGACCGCCTTGCCGTCGGTATTCGGCGAGTGCTGGCGCCTTGGAGCAGAGATCTCGTAGCTGTCCTCCAGGGTGTCGGTCCGCACCAAGTATCGATACGCCACCACCACACGGTTCACGCGCACGTCCACGAAGAAGCCGTCCGAGTGGTTCGACAGCTCGTGCGTGAAGTAGCTGGAAAAATGGGTTATAGAACATACTTTCCGAGCACGACAAGCTAGAAATATAGATACAACCAAAAACCCGACGTTTTCGGGGCGTTCGAAAGATACAAAAACCGCTGCGATTTTTGAAGCCACTTCTCAGCTTTTTATTTTTTTTATTCAGCCCAAACTGCTCTGTAAACAAACATAGCCGTTTTTTATAGCGTTTTTAAAAGCTGCCGATTGCTAAAAAGTAAAAATACTCGCAAAAACAAAAAATTTAAAAATTTCTAGTTTTCCTACTTTTTTGAAGACAGAAAAATAGATTCTTCCAATTTGTCACAATTTAGGCAACATGGTACTGGTTTGTTATCGGGGGACCAAATTTTTTCCCAGTAAGCCGACACCACCCTATAAAATACGAACGTTTTTCGATTGCTACTTTTTGGTCCAGATCTTCGAATTTTCAGAATCTACTAAAAAATTTTTGTAACTGTCTAGCAATCAAAAAGCTACCAATAACGTTACAAAAACATTATCCCCCGCTAACGGTCCAGTAGCCATAAAATTTCCACAAATTTCACTCACCCCGTCAGGTCGTTGAACTCAATCTTGCACTTTTTGCATTTGGCCGCCTCCGGCATTGACAGGTCGCGGCCGTGGATCTAAAAAGCGTTTAACGAACCGCAGAAGAAATTACCAATTTCACGCCACCATACATGTAGAGACCGACGCGTTCGATGTCGGCCCGGTGCACGTTGACGCCTAAAAATGAATATAACCGAGAGGATAAACCTGTAAGGTGCGACCCTAAAAAGAACGTTACATCGAAATGTACGTCCTTTTCGATGTAACGTCCTTTTTAGCGTTGTATCTCACGAGCGTTTTGAGGATGTACCATATTTTCTATTATTATTTTTTAGAGAAATAGACCAGACAGTACATGGATTTTACTGGCTGTGGATTCTAGAGATAGAGATCCTAAGCCAACCCATGGTCATGTCTTGCCATTCGCGGTTTTTGTAGTAATTTTTTGCCTAGAATGTTTTGTTTGGCCAACACAACAACAGAGATGATGATTTTGGGAGCCGCCGGCGAACAGGAGCGGAGCTGATCTGTGAAAGTTCGGCCTCGAGCCGTTATTAACTTTATCCGGCACAAAATCAACAGCGATAACGCTTTGCGGCCCTTGCAAGAGCTGGTATTATTCTGATCATCTGTCAAAAGTGCATCTACTAATGCCTGCATGGCATTACCTGCCCGCAACCGTCGCACAAAGTGCGGACACCCAAAGGTGCCTGGCGTAGTTGGATTGTGGCAACGCTCAGCTCCACTGCACAAGGCTCCACTCTGCATTCCAAGCCTGATGATTCAAACTGTCAAAGTTCTTCCGGATGAAAATCACAGACACTTGGACATTCTTCCCGTTGCGGTATTTCATCAAATTTCTAAATTACCTAGGTTAGCCACAAGTTAGCTGCGCTACGGCGCCCCTTTCTCCAAGTAGCGAGAGAGCCAGACATTCGAACACTGCAAAACGCCATATGCAATCTGCACTCCACTGCATAATGCAACATTGTGCCACTAGGGCACGACGCTTGCTCGTCGCTGATTTCTCTGAAAAATCGCAGTAACTGGAAATTCTTCAACATCTGCAATTTATTTACATTGTTTGACCGCTTGCTCGCAACTTCACCATCCCGAGTTTTTGGTATCCAGCAAATGGGGTAGGTTGCGAAAGCCAAAATGACGATTGCAGTCTTTTTCAGCCGTACGGTCACTGGTTTTCTTTTTCTTTTCATTTTTCTCCTGGTCAGGTTTATTTACCCCGATTACCGGAGGTGAATGTTAATATTCGTATGAATTGTCTATTAGCTGCATATTTTCTTCTTTGAATCCATCTCTATCTTTGTCTTCCATTGATTATGGTTCGGGGTTCCCCAAACGTCTCTGCTAGCCTGCCAATTTTCGGGCTGCTCAAAAACTCTCCGGAACGATCATGCGTTCTTGAAATGCTTTCTGCCGGTCTCGAATTCTGTTCTGGCTTGTACGGCCTGCTTTCGAAAATCCCTGCGTGTCTGGCCTCCTAGAACTAAATAGATCGTAGGTCAGCCATCGCAGATCGTCAGATACAAATCGGACGGTCGGTATCCCATGAAAAACAGCAATCAACACACATCATCAATCACACAGAGCTGCTGCGTTGGCCAAACAAAAACATAGGACATTTACTTTCTCAAATTCGAACGAGACGACAATTATTATTTCCAGGACATGTGAAACTGCGTACGGTGTAGGAGCAGCTTGACGTCGTCGCTGAAGTGGGCCTTGCAGAGGCTGCACTCGAGTGTCTGCGACGGCGCCGGCTCTCCGCTTCCGCCTCGAATCTTCGAAGCGGAGTCAGTGCTGATTTTCGGGTTTGTGGAGGCACTGGAGATAGCGGAGGCACTCTTGACTTCATCCTTGACGGCAATTGAGGGCAAGGTGCCGGCGGACGCCTGAAATAGAGCCTTGGATGGTGCTAAAGTGTATCGAGAAAACAGAGAACTAGGAAAAGGGCAGAATTTTCCATTAAATCAGGTTCGGTGCGTAGCGTTTAGCGGCGAGGGGGAATTTCGCGTTATTTCACGATCTTTACTTTTCCGCCCGGCCCGTAATAAAATCGTTTTTATCGCGATTTTAATTGCCTTGATTGCCAGAAAACAAAAAATTACAAAACTGACATTTTTACTCCTTTTTGACACATTGTTGATCCAAAAATCAAGAATCTTCGAAATTTTATAATTTTTGGCAGTTTTTCATATCTAGAATCTTGTAAAATACAGCAAAAATTCTTTAGCTTTTGTTATAGGGCAGTAAGAAACTACTGGGAGAAAATCCGTCTTGCTAAACGGTAACCCCTAAACCCTTCGATTCTTTGAAAACATCGAGGAAAGTTATTCCGGAAGAATAAGACAAACAAGACCAAATATTGGTGTTAAAAATTTGCAAAGCACACAAACCAAACCAAAGCTCTTCAAAAAATTAACCTCGGTTCCCGACGAGGCGGCTTCAGATTTCATGAGCGGCAGCTCAACTCCTGGCAACGGTGGAACTTGCGAAGTGCCCGGAGTAGTGATTTCCTACAAAAGCCAAAATACTCCCTCTCAATAAAGCAAACGATACGAAATCAAATCGGCCGAAAGAGACCAAAATTCCAAAAGCAAATAACGACCTTAATATCTTCAGACGGCTGGGTTGACAATTCAGCGCGACACGGCGACTTCGGGACGCTTTGTGGCGGGGTGGCGGACTAAAGCACAATAAAATTAAAATTCCCATAAATTACCGCGCTAGATGGCGAGTCAGGGCTGAGCGGCGGGCCGAACAGCTCGCTAATCTGGTCGGCGCTGAACTTCATGCACTTCTCGGTGGTCGGCGTCGAGGGAGGGGGCGCTTTTCCTGAAAATGAACGTAGAATCGGGATCTTCACAGTGATTTATGATACAAAACGAACAGCCCATAAAAATTTCTGAAAAGCAAGGGGGCCTCAAATCCAATTAAAACCGACTTTTGAGTGCACCTGCGCCGGACGGGCGCCTTGAACCGGTTGCAGCCGCGGCAGCGCGAGGAGCTGCTTTTGTATTCGCCGGCGGGACCGGGGTGGAAGGCTTCGAGGCGCGGCGCTTCTCGGCTTGGATGTTTTTCTAAAATGAGATTTATGAGGGTTAGAAGACGGTATTTATAAAAAGTCTAGGCTAAAGGGGATGCGTCGCAGAAATGCTGGTCACCACGCGAATCCTCAAAAACCCGATTTTGTCAGAAAAAAAAATGAAATAAAAATCACCTCTTTCTCCACCTCGGCCTCATACAGCTGAATGGCCAGCGAAGCCCATTGATGATCGAGAAGATGCTTCTGAATCAAGGTATAATAGTTTTTGAAAAATGTTGAACCTGGTAATCATCCAACGAATAGTGCATCACGCCGCAAAAGTAGCAGAGAAAGTGACGAACCTCGGACGGATCGCATTGGCGAATCTTTTTCCAGCTAAAAATCAGGTTTACAAAGCAAAAAAAACGAGCTTACTCGCTAGACATGGTCGTCAGCTCGCAGAAGAAGCAGCTCACGTGAGAAGCCCGTCGAGTGCCGCTATCTGAAAATATTCATTCGGTAATTCGCTGAGTACACTGCATCGTTTCGAGAAAGAGAGAGAAAACCGGTAAATGAGCAAATGGTTATCACAAATTGGGCGAACCGGCAAGAAATCAGTAAAAGTCAAGTTTGGAAAGCTCGTAAACTACGCGAAAATGAAAAAAATCTATGGAAGATTAACAACTTGCACATCGTCAAAAGTATCATTAAACGGAACCATCGCGTCAGGGTGTGAACTTCTTCTGTGTCGTTTTCGATGGGTTCATCGCTCTCCGTTTTTTCGCTTGCCGGTTCTTCGGGCTCTTTTTTCACCCGCATCCGCTTTATCTGCCACGGCTTCCTCAGCCGGCCTCGGGCACACTTCGACCCGTTTCCACCGCGTCAAGTCCCGACAAATCGCCCGCAATTCGTTCGGTCCGTACAACTGTGCAATCTTCTCGATTTGCTCATTCTGCGCCGGGTTCCATTCAACCTTGGCCGAGTAAATATAGCGGACCCATTCGCGCAGGATTTCGAGCGGTAGATCGACGTCAATCTCCTGACAATCCGGCGGTTTTCCGCTCAATATTGTCGTCCGTCGCTTCAGAATCTCGCGTATCACGAACAGAAACCCGCCTCCTTTGCTCACAAGCTTGACCGGCATCACCGCGAGCGGGTCGGTGGCGTCGGCTAACCCGCCAAAATCCGCCGATAGCTGTTGTAAACGCTCCGCTTTTCGGTATAGCTTGTCAATGTGCTCGCCATGCTTTCTTGTGACTTCCTGTTGCTCGAGTGAATGAAAGGGCTCGGATATCGTCCGCTGCTTCACCGTTCTCACTTTGAAGAGCTCGACGAACCGGGCGCACACCTCGAACGTTTGCTTACAGGCGCAGCTCTCCGGCGTGAAGGCGATCACATCGTAACTTCGCCGTTTTCGGCACCTTCTCGATATTTCGGACACGATCGTGAATTGCGGAGCATTGGAGGTGGAAGGGACCGGGGCGAATTCGGCTTCTTCATTATTTTCTTTCTCGTCACTCCTGCTCGTGCTGGCTGATAGAGCTTTTGCAAGTTGTAGTTGTTCATCATCCAAACTGCGTGGTGCCCCTGTCAACGGTTTCGCTTTCACCTCCTTCTTGACCGGCGCCTTTGCCCGTGTATGGGTCAAATTGTTTTCCTTTCTGACGTCAGCCACTTTCTTTTGGGCATCGACCAGCTTTACCGCAGTGGACGCCGGGATCGAGTGTTCTTTGGCGCACTGCTTGAGGTGAGTGATCCGAAACGGCCCTTCTTGCAAAGGCTTCCGACACAACGGGCAGTCGAACGTTGACGCGTGCTTTTCCTTCGCCTTCGTGAAATTGGCTTTCGCCTCCTCGTCATCAAGACATTTGTTGATGTGGTGAACACGCCGCAGGTCGTTCAGGTGCTTCAGGTCCTTGCGGCAAATCGGGCACGCCTTGAAAACAGAATTTTTCAATTAAGGCTCAAATTTGTAAGCCTTACCTGTGCTGATGGCGGAGGTTTCGGTTTAGAGCTGATGATCAAATCCTCGTCATCGCTGGCCCGTTTTCGCACTTTTGACGGAATCGGGTCACCCTCCTCAAACATCGATGGCTTCTTCATCGGGGGGCGGTCGCAGCCGGGGAGCCTAAAAATAAGAAATTAGCGTTTATCATCCAGCGAGAAAAAGCTATTACTCAAAAACCAACCGGCTTCTCCTTTGAGGGCGGCGTCATGCCGAATTCCAGGAAGACGTTATCATCATCGTCGTCCTCGATGATTGGGTCGAACTTGAGCGCTGTCGACAGCGGCGCTTTCTTCGTTTTTGTCGGCGTCTTTTTGCTCATCCGGGGCGCTGAGCTGACTGAATGGATGAATAATATTCAATTTGCAAAAATAAAATAAGATAAATGCGTTATAAAAGAGTTATAAAATTGATTGAAATAAAATTTACAAAAAAAATAGGTAAAAATACAAAGGATCAGAAATAGAAATTCGGTTCCGAAGCACTACAATGTACAATTTCGTCGCGGGACCCCGGCACTCACCCCGTTGCTGAATAAAATTTTCTTTTTCTTGGAGAACTCTGGAAGAGCACAAGAAATTCTGAATTTTTGTTTTTCCACTATAAATTTCTAAAACGCCTGTTTAGATTTATTAAATTCACCCTTACGCAATAGCTGGTTCAAACGAAATGCAGAATGACATAGGCGAGGGCTTTAAAATAATAAAATTTGGCGTAATTCGGTTTCCGAGAATAGAAGACAGTTTTTCGCTAAGCCAATGTTGTTTTCGCGCCCGTCAGTGGACTCCTCTGCACACTGGGGGGGCATTGGGCGCGAAAATGGGGGCCACAAACATCTGACCGAGGGAAGAGCCCGGCCAGGTTCTAACAAGAAATAAAAACTTGTTTTCTGGATTTTGAAACGTATGAAGTGCTCGTTGTCTCTCTTTTTCTGTTCCTGATCGTTTTCCACCCTTAAATACCAATTTCAGATGGCCGGGGAGTTTCGGACAAACCTCGGTTCGTTCTGCAGAAATTTCGGGACAATCACGAAGCCGGTGGCCGATGATTGGTGGGTAATTTATGCGTATTATGAGTGTTAATGGGTTAAAGTTAACAGTCTGAAGCGGAAAAGTGGCGAAAAGGGAGTGGTTTTTTGCTGAATTTTGGAATTTTTTATAGGCTTTGTACGTTCTTGCATGTCAAATAGCTCATTCGATAGAGCTTGAAATGCGTAACAAGTTCCAAATCTGCTGAACGCTAACCAGCTTCGAGGAAAAGTGTCTAGAAGTTTACATTTCGTTGAGCGGGGAAATTGATCCTTTCAGAACAAATTTTCGAGCATGAAGTCGTACTGAAATTTTTGAGCGCTCGGATTTGCTCCAATTTCAAGCTCTAAAACATCTAAAAACTTCATGATCACCTAAAAACCATTCCATGTGAGCACAAGTCTAGAAATAGCTCGCTTCATCGACTAATAACGTTTTTTCAGGCTCAGCGTCAACTTTGCGAATTACAAGGACATTGTCGAGACGCTCGAAGAAGAGTACACCAATGGGTCGCTGATGCACGAGATTGAAGCCCGTTCGTTTAGCGCAAAGTTTTGGCAAACTGTTGTTTAGTGCTCGAGGATCTGCAGGGCATCGACATGAAGGAGTTCACCCGTGAATTCTGGAAAGAGATGAAGGATGGAGAAGGACTGGAGCCGCTCGTCATCTCGGCCATCCTCTGGATCCTCATCGAGACGGCCGCAGAAAAGCACAGGTATAATTGGCGGGGAAAGAAGCGTCAGAGGCTCTGAAGCTGACTTTCCGATTCCGTGCCCTTAGTGAAAGGCTGAAACTAACTTTGTGCTCCTGCTCTTGTAAACCGTAGTTCCAACAAGTTCCAACTCTTTTGCTGGCAGTTTTACGCCGTTTTTAAGTTTAGAAAGAGTGCCTACATTAATATTTAGCCAAGAAATTAGCAGTTTTTTGTTCCTGGTATCAAAACTGGCTTACGATATCCAAAGATCACAATTGTTTATTACTTTTAAACATTCTGGCTAACTTTTCCGGATTCTGAAACCTCGTAGACAACTTTAAAACTGCATACGATTTATAGCTTTCTGCCCGGACTAACAGACTTGAACCGACTATCTGATTCAATTTTCCACTTTCAGCAAAGAAGACGCGTTCCGGACCGGCTGCGCGGCGGCATCACTCTACATGCGGTTGAGCTCGATTGACGGGGCCGCCGTCAGGAATTTCATGCACGGCGCAATCACACAGGTTCGTTGCAGCAGCTACCTTCAAGGGAAAGCAAAAGCAAAAAAAATAGCGTTTTCGAGGCTGTTTTAAAATTGGGGGGTTTTTGCGTTCGGAGCAAACTTTCCTCACTTCTTCCTGAAAAGGGGCCGACGTTACTGTTAATCAGAAAATGTAGCGGCTCCTGATTGTCTTTGGATTCGTAATAAGTTTTTTTTAATGGTTTGTATTACAACTTTTTTTTTTCAGCAAGTGCTGGCCGTCTGGCGAGACGCCTTCCGTGTCGTGATATTCGGCGTTCGTGACCTGGCCACGATGGTTGTCGCCGTCGATGTGAAGGGCGGGCGCGGGAAGGGACGCAAGCGCAAGAAAGATCTCGATTTGACGGATGCCATTGGTAATGCTTTTGCAAATGTTTTATGCCTTTTTTCAGACCGCCCAGAAAGCTACATCCAAAACTCGGTGGCCGTCAAAGTGCTGGAGGAGTCGACGTGCGTGCTGCTCCTGTTTTTGGGAAAGTAAGGGTAGTATTTAAAGCTAATTTCCGCTTTTTAGGGTCGACCTCAACAACTCGAGCACAATTGCCGAGGCGATCGCCGACTATGTGCGCGATTTGGCGCGCATCGATTATGACGAGACGGCGAAAGAAGATTTTCGAGTGAAGGTAGAGCATTTTTGGGTCACACCACAAAACAATTCCTTTCAGCCCGTCGAGACAACACGCGACATGGCGCGCACGGCCCGCATGGTCAACCGCTCGTTTGCCCTGGCGCATGCCCTCTGCGATCCGCGGCATTCCGACGATTATTCACTGGTAATAATTCTAGGGCTTCCCCTATTCAATCGAATTTTTAGGTCTACGAGCGCATCGTGCAGCCGCGCCTTCTGGCCACCGATCCGGACAACAACCCGTACAACATCTCCATCCCCACGGCTGCCATCACCCTATCGCAGGCCACGCTCAACTTTGTCAAGCTGCGCATGGAGGACGCCGACGAGAAGGAGCAAAACATTTTTTACGAGGTATATTATGGTTGTCTAGCGGAATCTCGAAATTTGGAATGGCCCGGTTGCTATCGTAATGTCGAAATTCAGATTGTCGAAGTTTTGTGCATCGGGATTGAGGATTTTCGAGATATTTGTTCATGTAGCGTTACTTTAAAAAAGTTGAAAAATACTGAAATTTAATGATTTCAAAATTTACAGCAGCAATTCTCCTCAGAACCCCCCGAAATTCTATGCAAAAATTTTCGACATTTTGTAGTTTCGATATTCTGAAATTTCGGTATTATGAAATCTCGTATTACGAATGCTCTACATTGTAAAGTTCGAGATTTTGAAAGTAACCAGCTTAGGCCCCGTGGAAATTTGGCGATTCTCGAAAATGGTTAGGATCTCACCAAAAAATTTTTTCTAGCTGCTCATCGCCTTGATCATGCGCGCCGACCCGCGAGCCCACTACCGCGAATTTTTGCCGGGCACCATCTTGCTGGAGCTGGTCAAGCTGCTGCCGGACGAGAAAGTTTTTGTAAGCACACGCTGCGTTTCTTAGCACTAACAACTTTTTAGGCGTTGCGCAAAATGCTGCTCATCCTCTCGCGGCGCCCGAAGATCAACGTGACGGCGATGGCGGTTTGCTACGAGATGATCCGGTCCAAATTTTTCGGTGAGCTCTTGAAGGCGGCACGACCGAGTTGCCTGTTTGATAAGAGATAGCTAGATACCGTATTGCAACCGAAAAAAAACCGTTTTTTAAAACTTGAAATTTTTTTAGAAGACGATAGATTTTGTAGTCGAACCGAGTTTAGAATTTGACCAATATCGACTTTTTAGACTGGAGCAAACCCGACCCGGACTACGAAAAGTACGTCGCCGAGCAGGCCGAACGCAACGAGCGCAAAAATGCGACCATGTTCGACCGGAGCGACGCGGAAAACGAGAGCCGCGACGAGGCCGAAGTGTCCGAGGATGAGGGCGAGGTGGCGCGGAAGAAGAAGGCCAAGAGGAAGTCGATGCAAGCCGATGCTCTGAATGTAGGCATTTTGTTGATTTGCTATCAGTACGTCGAAATTTCAAAATCTCTGAATTCATCAGCGACCAATTTACGAGGAAATCGCTTATACCAAAAAATATCGAAAAAGAATTCTGGCGGTTTATCTTACAAAAACGGGATCTTAATCAAAAGCCCCGAAAGAAAGAGCCCTGCAAAAATGCCGATTTTTTGAAAGATTGTCTTTACATCGAAATTAATCGCCTTTTCAGAAAGACGCCAGCTTCCGCGAGGAGGACGGGGCCAAGAAGCAGAAACGCGTCAAGAAAAAGAAGGCGCACAAGAATCCCTATTTCCCGAGGGGCGATGCGGTATTTTTAGAATTTGGTCTTTATTTTTCGGTCTAGATACTGTACCGCATCCTCGTCGAGGCGCTGATCTACCAGACGGCCAACGTTCGCTCCCGTGCCCTGCTGCTCATCGGTCAATTGATGCAAACCGCCGAGTTTCTGCCCGGATTGCGGGATGCGGCCCATGACGTGGTAAGGGATGTCGTCCTCGTTTTGCTCACGCTTTGACTGCGAAATTCTGTTCTAAAAAAATTTTATAGGATTCGAATCTTATTTCCCCCTTATTAATTTTTTTTTTTCTTTTCTGTTGATTTTTGTAATTTAGAAGGGGTGTTTTGTGGACTGTTTCTTAGTATTCTTAGACGTAAAAGCTGTGAAAATTTTTATTAAAACCCAGAAAAAGACGATTTATCGACTGGAATTGAAATTTTTCGAGCGCTTTCCTGTCTTTTAAAGCTGTTTTTTCATTTCGGTTATAACTATAGTAAATCTAATGGAGCTCCTTGCTGTGCTGTTACTCCTGGCATAGCTGGACATATAGGGCAAAAGCGGATTACTGAAGATTACTGAACTGAACTAATTCACGAAAAAAAAATTAAAAAAAATCCAGAATTGTTAAAAACTAGTTTTGCTGGCGGAATTCTGCCGATTAAGTTTTTACTGGCAGATCGTCCTCTTTTTTTCCTTGTTTCCTCGTTATGGTGTCTGTCCCTGTATTGCCCTGTAAATTATAAGGTATTAAGATTTTCACAAACATCTCTCGTTTTCAGATTTTCGTGTTGTCCATGGACGAGCAGACGCTGTACGACGAGGGGAGCAAGCCGAGCCAAAATATGTTCGCCGAGGACTCGCTCTTCAAGCTGTTGCTGAACGGGGCCCGCGATGAATATGTACGGGCTTTTTGGAATTTTAAAATGTCGGTTTTTTTCTAGGCCGACGTCCGTCAAAAGTGTCTGGGCTGCCTGGAGCGCTACCTGCCCCACGTCGCCGATCTGCACGCCTTCTCGCTGGGACTGCATTTTATGCAGGTAATTTTCCGGTTGTCGCTGTAGAAAAAATTTATTAGAATTTTCTAGCAATTTTTCTTTCGTGAAAACTGTCAAAATGTCAAAATTTATTATTGTTTAATCGTTCTTTGTGATTTTTTAGTGATCCGAATCGTCAAAAACACTTTAAAAACACGCTAGAAAATGCTAAAAAATTTTGCGAGGTTTGTGAGCCTCCCCCGCTAACAATCTTAATTTTAACGTAACGTATTTTTCAATGTTTTGGTTTTTTTGCATTAGTGAAAAGTGTAAAATCAATAAAAAATTGAATTCTGGTCTGTTGCTCACATTTTTTAGCCAAGAATCCACCTCATTTTTCAGCGCCTATGCCTCGATGGACAAGCCAGTGTGCGCAAGACCGCCTCGACGTCGATGACCACCCTCCTGTCGGCGCTGGAAGAGGGCTCGGTACAATGGTACGCCTATACCTTATTTTTCGAAATTTTCCTCTTTTAGGCATAAAGTGGCGAATTCCTGGGTGTCCAGCGTGTTCCCGATGATCGGCGACGCTGACGCGAAGATGGCCGAACGCGTGGCCAGCCTCATCTTGGTGCGTTTTATTCGGGTAGCGTTATTGTTGATTTTTAGGAGCTCGTCTTCGAACCGCTGCTCGAGGCCACCGACAACGAAGTGGGCGGGCTGGCCGCCGAAGTGCTGAAGCGGATCGCTCCCGGATCGAGCAATCGCGCTGATCTCATCAGGGCCCTTCACAGGGTATCTTTTAATTTTGACTTTTGTGGGTTCTTTTATTTTATAGGTGTTTATCACTCCATTTTCTAATAATAAACAAGAGAAGTGTTTTTGCCCTTTTTTAAATTTCCTTGGCGTGGGAACTCGAGATTCTAATAATAATACCGAACTATCCGTTTTCGATTGACGTGTTTTCTGTGTTTTCTAGATTAAAATTTGGCGAAATTACTACCGGGGTTTTGCTTAGATTCTATTTTTCTAAACTGGGAGTAAAAGCGTTTTTTATTTTTTGAATTTCCTAACGTAAAATTACGAAAAACGTAATTTTATTAAGCATACAAAACTCTCGGCTTTCGGTTCAAATTTAAATGTTAAGTTTTTGCGTGTTCTCTAGAATTGAAATTTGGTGAATTTTATTAAAAACATCAGAATTTTTTGGTGAGTATATTACCAGGCGGATCTTTGACGTATAGCCCCCCGTTAATGCATAAGAACCAGGATATTACTTTTCAGTAGAGCCCGGTTTCATCTTCTGAATTTCAGCCCAAGCTTCCCAAAACAAGCTGCACCAGAACGTCGTGCACAATCTGCAGAAGCGTCTGGCGAAGGTGCAAAACGAGAACCTGTGGACCCTGTATGATTGCCTCGTCCGCGTGTTTCCGGTGGGTCGTTCCGGTTTTTTTAAGTTTACCATCGTCATTTCAGAACGCGATCGACCCGAATTTCATCACGCAGAAGTGGTTCGAGTACACGAAGGCGCCGCGGCCGCTCAACGAGTGGACGCCGATGACGACTATCCCGAGCGGGACAACGGTGATTTTTGAAGGGGGTTATAAAACAAAAATTCGGATTTTGCAGCATTAAAACCTTGCGCATTATTTTTTTTGCTTCCTGGCGCTTTCGAAAAGCCCTAGAAATATTTAGAAAAACTAAATGCCTTTCGGGAAAAATTGACAGTTTTCGCGGACGGGTATTACATATCGTAAAGCCTTCTATTACTGCCGTTTTCATCAATCTCGGCGAATTTTGATAATTATCACAGCGAAATGATCAAGATTGCCTAGAATTCCAGTAATAACGTCAGAATTTGCCAATCCATGCGTACCGGGCAACGGAATCTGCTGTTTTATTCAAGTACTTTCTGGCTACTTTAATTTAATGTTTCAGGCGCACGTCCTGCTCAACGTGATGCGCATCGGGCAGCAGAAGTTTGACGAGAAACAGCGCCAGCGGCTCGTCGACAATTTCCAAGAGCACATTCGCGCTTACACGTCCGTTTTTGTTTCGGTTAATAAACGTCCAAAAATTAGTCTGGTTTTAAGCTGATTTTGAATTTTAACCCTAAAAAATCTCATTTTAGGGTTCCGACGCAGGTGATCGGCGCGCTCTGGTTGACGATGGCCTCGCTGTGCGACCACCAGCCCAACGGTGTCACCGACAAGCCGAGCCAACGCATCTTGGAGTGGGTTTTTTTCCATTAAAATGACCATTTTTCTAGCTTCTCCTCGGAGACGTATCGCTTCGCGCTGGGCGTCTTTGGGTACATCTGGAAGATGCCGATGGACGAATTCCACAAGACGATGCCCTATCTGAAGCACGCCGACATCGATTATGTGTAAGTTTTTCGGTGCTTGTTCGTTAGCGGGGGTACATTTTTTCTGGCTTCTAGGCGTCTCTTTATTAATAAGACTAGATTTTAGTGGTTTTATGCCGTTTTAGCTAAAGTTTTGGGCCTTGTGATTTATAATTTTCTTGTTTAACTTAATTCTAAATTATTAAAATGTTGAAATTTTGATAACAGGTTACAAATTTTGTATTTTATAAAAATCGGCTTTAACTGTTTTGATAATCGGAACGATACTTCCTTTTTTCAGCGAAATATTCCTGAAGCGCATGATCACGAACACCGGGCTGGCCGTGCAGTACAACTTCAAACTCATCTACCTGATCGACCAAGGTAGAGATCTATTTGTTTTCTATAAAATTTTTTAGACACGATCGGCGATATCCGGGAAGAGCCGTTGCTGCTCTCGTATCTGCTCAAAATCACCACCTCCTGCCTGTCGGACATGCGCTTCGGGCTGCTGACCGACCGGAAGAAGATCAAGGTAGCGGAGTTTCGGCGTTATCTGGTCCTTTTCTCTCTATCTCTCTTTTTCTCTCTCTCTCTCTCTCTCTCTCTCTCTCTCTCTCTCTCTCTTTCTCGCTCTGTCTGTTTCTCTCTCTCTCTGGCTCTCTCGCCTTCTCTCTCTCCATACAATTTACCCTTTTTCAGCTGCACAACGGCCCTCATCCATTCGGCTTCCCACCAAAGGGCAAAGACGGCCAGTGGACGGTGTGCGCCGAGTGGCAAAAGCAGCGCTTCGCGTATTCTGGTATTATCGCTATTTTTTATTGATTCTATGTTATTTTTCAGACGTCATCCTGGGCTTCTCGGTGGAGTCGACGTTTTCGGACCGGATTCGAGCGGCCGCCGCCTTGGCTCTGGGGTCGCACTGCATTCTCGACAGCGAGCTGGCCCGTGTCGTCATCCCGGAGCTGAAGACTACGCTGCTCAACGATGTCGACGCGATCAGGGCGAACCTGCTGGTGCCGTGCTGCGATATTATGAAAAGGTAAAACTGCACGTCTATCTCTCTCTCTCTCTCTCGGGGCGGGAGAGAGACAGAGAGGCGTAGACAGATAGACAGATTCGCCTGGTGTTTGAAAGAGTTTAATTGTTGTTTAAACCTCCGAACTTTCACAAATTTTACTAACATAACGCGATGTGATAGGGCGTTAAAAGTAAACTAAGCGTTTCGATTTTGGCTATTTTTATACATTATTTATACCATTTTTTTCCAGATTCCCCGTGGCCGAGACGCACGACCTGCCGGGCACGATCGCCGTGCTTCTCGTCGACCCACATCCGATGATTCGCCTCCAGTGCCTGGAGATGGTCACCCATCTGCTGAAGGAGCAGTATCTGAAATGGGAGGGCCCGGTGAGCTTTTGATTAATATTTCAAAAATTTTTGACCATTCTTGCTAACCTCACGCTTCCAGATCATGCACCTCTACCTGGCGCTGTGCATCGACAAGAACCTGGAGACGTCCTCCTACGCCCAGGATGCGTTAATTGTAAGTGATTTTAATTCTTACTAGAACTTTTGTGAATCTAGAACGCCCTTCTTCCGCTCGACAAGGACATGCTGTACGCCAACTACATGGAATATCTCCTGTTCTACAACAATGCGCCTTTCAAATGGAATGACAGTACGTTTTTTTTGTGTTTTTCAGGGGAAGAAACTTTTTCTAGCGCGCGATTTTTTGTAAAATGTCTGGGAATTCTGTATTATTGCCAAGCTTAAAAACTTACAAATTGTCTTTAAAAAAATGCACAAACAAAATCGAAATTTCGACAAAAATTCGTGTTTTTGGGAAATTTAACTGTTTTAGAAACTTTTTAAGTAGAGCTACATTTGACGTAAACCCCAGAGAAATACTTGCTGCTACATTACTAGTCGTATCTGGATCTCCGCTAGCCCCCCCCATAATGCGTATGATCCTGACACTTTAACCACCTACTTTTCCAGAGGAAGGGCTGGTGAGCGCACGACGGCGTCAAGTTCGCGTGGACGGCATCGGCGCCGAGATGCAGCGGTACAACTGGCGGCAGACGCTGCTTCGATTCGTCGTACGTCTTCCGCTCTTTTCGGTTTCATTTCCCTTTAGCTATCGACATTCACGGACGTTCAACGCTTCGGTACGATGGTGCGAATTTGCGAGGATATCCTGCTGCGTGTCGCCAACAAGGCCCTCGATATCAAGGACGACTGCATCGACCGGCTCACCATGGATTGCCTCGAGCTTTTTATATGTAGGCAATTCCTGGGTTTCTGAATAAGTTTTGTAGCCGAGGAGATGAGCTTCACCTATTCGATCGGGAAGAAACCGGCGGCCGCCGCGGAGGATGAGGCCGAGGAGGCGCCAGAAGCCCCGGAAAATGTCATGGTACGGAATTTTGCTTTTTCTAGGGTTTTTTCGTCCCGGGGAAGGAGTTTTCTTTAGGCTTTTTTTCCTTGCCTTTTTTTTTTTGTTTCTTGCTATTCCTAAACGTAGAAAGTTTGCGAATTCCTTTAAAGCTACAAAAATATAGATTTTTCGGTGTCTTCTAGATAATTTTTCCCATTGGAATGATAGTTACATTTCAATAGAAAGAATACGCTTCTGGCTGCTACCTGCATTCAACCAACTTCCAAAATTTCATGCTCTTTTTTTTTTAGTCGGCGGCGAAGGAGGGCGTGGTGGAGGCGTATCGGCGTGGATTGACCGATAAGATTCTGCCCATCCTCTTCCAACTGCTCACCACATGCGAGCGAGAGCGGGCCGGTCGCCATACGCGCAAAATTACGCTCACTATCGCGTAAGTACATTTACAACGCATTGTTTTGAATCCTAAGGGCTTTTCTAAAGGTTTTCTTGATAGTGAATCGAATTTACTGCAGTTAACAATGAGAAATACCATTTTTGATTTATTTTGGGCCATTAAATTCGCGTCTTTTACTTTTTACAAGCTGCTGAAAATTGGCAGTGATGGCGTTTTTGAGACCTTTCTTGACTACCGTTAAAAATTAATTGAAAATATTAAAAGGTTTGTGTTTTACATACTTTTTCCAGGATGCTGTGCAAGGATCACCTCGAACATCTGGAGGACATGCTGCGCGCCCTGCACCCCAACCGAGCCCGCCACATCCTGCACGCGATCCGCGACGATGACGGATTCGTGAAGCGCGAGATGGCACTCCGCAAACACGACAAGGAACGCGACAACGCCGAGGAGTTGCGCGTACTGCTCGAAGAGATCCAACGGCCTAGCGATGGGCTGCTCAAGTCGGCCAAGAAGCCGAAGACGCCAAAGATAAGACCGCGCAGTCGGATGGCGCAGAACGAGACGACGTACGCCTACGACGGCCAGGCGGAGACGATCGGGGCCGATGGGTTGGCGCTGCTGCGCCGGGCAAGCGAGGCGCCTTCCGAGAATGGACCCCGTGAGTGTTTTGTGGATATTGGTTCTTTGGCATTATGGGGAGGGCAAAACCTTCCAAAAACCAAAAGTATGGATTTAGTTCAGAAATTCGAATTTTTTAAGTTTTGATAGTTTTCACTTGAAATTTGGTTGAATTTTGCTCAAAACACTATTAAATATTTACTATTGCTGGAATAGGCATTGCTGAACTAATACAAAACCCCGCCCGTCCTCCGCTCGATAATGCCAAAGAACCTCAGTGTCTTTTTTTTAATTTTAGGCGATTGGGGGATAGCTGGTTGGCAACAATAAATTTTGCTTATTGTTATTGTTAACAATTCATGTTTAGCAATCCCGCTGGCCATCCCGCTCAGCGACGACGACGATTCGGCCATGGATGCGGATGCAGCGGCGACCGCTTCGACCGCCAACGAGAATCCCGCGCCGGTTGATGCCGATACGGTACTACATTCCCGCAATTAATTTCCATTCTTCTTTTCCAGGCCGAGCCGATGGAGGTTGAAACTTCGCCTCCCGCCGTCAAGGTCGAGCCGGCCGAGGCGACGACTTCTTCAAGCCCGGCAGCTCGAGCCGCCGAATCGACACAGGTGCGTTGTAGGCTTAACGCGATTTTGGTATTGGACTGTTGGCGGGGGGCCTCTGACTTTGGCCCCGGCTCTATAGGTCTCGCATACAGACCATTCCATTTAGCTTTTGTGCAGGTTTGGGGTATCGAAAATCTGGAATTATTAAGAATTGCAGAAATTTGGTAGTTTTGGTATAAATTCGTCACGCCTCTTGACAGTCTGTTCAAAGTAATGTTTGGCTTTCTGGTGCTCAAAATTGATTAAAATGAAAAAAAATCTTTCTCAAAAATATTTTTTTGTTCGTTAATTAATAATTTTCTAGGAATCTTCGGCACCGGCTTCAACTCGTCGGTCAACCGCGAGACGCTCGGAGTCGCGTTCCGCCGAGAAGCAGATGGACACGGCCGAGTCGACGGACGACGTGCCGACAGCATCGACCGTGGAGACGATGGTCAAAGAGGAAGAGGCGGAAGAGATGGAGGAGGACGAGCAAGCACAGCCCGAAGCGGAGCAAGAGGATGTTGAGGAGGAGCCGCCTGCTCCGGCTGTTGCAGTGAAAGAAGAGGTCGTCGAGGAAGAGCAACCGGCTGAAGTCGAAGCAGAAGAGCCAATGGACACTGGTGCGTGGGTCTAAATTTTGAAATGTCAATGCCATAATCGACGATTCCATAATGTCGAAAAATGCCGTAAATTTGAATTTTAAAAAGACTGAAATTTCGGCATCCTGAGGATTCGGTCATTCGGCATTATCAATTTAAGCCATATAAAATTCGGTATTATGAGACTAGGTATTTTGCAAATCGGCATTATGAAGATTCGGTATTATCACATTCTACTTCTGACGTCAATCTGCCATTTTCAGAATCGACCGTCGCCACGACCCCAGCGCGGACATCGACCCGTCGCCGAAGTGCCAAGCGAGTTAGTGAAGTGGAGAACACGCCGCCGTCGACGGCTGTCAAGAGCGTGTCGAGCAGCGCATTCGAGGTGCGTTATTTTTTTGGCGGCATCTAATTGACGGCGTTCAGAACGACGAGACGATGTGCCCGGGTGGTCGTCACTTTTCGACGCCCAACAAGGACCCCGCCAACCTGGAGCTGACGTTCCCCGGCCTCGACTTCAGCGTGATTCCCAAGGATTCTGGTAAGATTTTGAAACTTGTTTTTGGTTCTTCTGAATTATCGGGGGAGACATAATTTTTTCATAAATTTTAATTTTATTAATATAAATGGAGCCGGTGTTTATAATATTTTATTATCCTTTTTATTAGTAAACTTTACAATTTTTATTAAGATCAATTAAAAATTTCCAAAACCCGGTTTTCGAAAAAAGTTGACATTTTTCAACATTTTCCCCGTTTTCTAGATGGTTTTTCCACTTTAAATATAGTTAAATTTACTAAAAAATATAGTTCAAATACTACTTATTTCATTACTAGGCATATCTGGACTTTAAAAAAGCAGGACCCCCGATAATGCCAAAGCTCGTTTTCTCGTTTTTTGCCTTTTTCTCCATTATTCCGTTGTTTTTCAGAGGTGACCCGAAAGCCACTGCGCAACAACTACGAGTCACTACCCGAGGCCAGCCCCTAACTAATTTAATAACCGTTAAAAAACCTTGGATCCCCCCCCCCCCGTTGATTCTCTTTATCCGTTTTCCGTTTGAATTGTCAATGCCTTTGTAATGATAGCGAAATGTTATTGTCTACAGATTTCACCCCCTCCCCTCATTAAATTTAATTGATTACGATAACACAATTCCCGTTGAATACGATCTTCATTCGCCCGATAAATGTTCAACTATCATTGTATGATGACGCGAATTTTCTAGCTTCTTGGCCTACTACTATTTTTCACGCGGAGAAAATGTCAGGACATAGGTATTTGGTGTTTTTACATGGGAAAGTAAATTAAAAATTTTTTACAGTTCTTGAACGTGAAATTGGTTCAAATTTTGATTAAAAAATTAATAAAAAAATTAGAAATCGGCGAAAGAAACACGACGAAAGTCTCTATTGTTTGTATTTTTCAATAAAATTGGAAAGTTTTTAGTTTTAGGAATAGTATAAAAAACAATGTGGAAACAATTCTTTTATTTATATGAGGAAAAATTGGATTCTTCGAAAAAGAGCTTGTCACATTTAACGCGTGTTGGTATGCCCTGATTAAAAAAACCCGTTTAATTCGGGTATTTAATTAAATAAAAAGCGGTGCTCAGTGACTCTTTGTGCGTCCTGCGCCTTTCCTCGTCGATACCACTCTCTCCTTACGGAGTGCAATCGCATCTTCTCGGGGCTCCGACGAAAGGTTGGAAAACATCATTGCACCGAGGGAGGGGAGAGAGGGGCCAACACACAGCCTTTGAGTGGGCCAGGCGGGGGGCGGGCCGGGAAAGAGCGGGGAACACCCACAGAACGCACACCGATGGCCGGGAAAAGCCGGGACAAGGGGAAGATTTGAGACTCTAGAGGTTTATAATGATACTAATACTGTAATAAAAGTAGCGAATAAAATAGTCAGTTAACATTATTATTATATGTCTTACTTTGAAAAAATGTGTTTGGCGCCCCGAATTCATTTTGAAAAGTTCCAAAGTCTTATTTTTCACGGGTGCGACGTGCGTGTTAAAGATTTATAATGGTTCTAATAATGTAATAAAATTATCGAATAATACAGTAAAATTTTAAGTTCGGCATTTTTTATAATACTTCTAAAGCTTTGAAAAACGTGTTTAGCATAAAGGTGCAGGTGTTTTGTGAGTACTAGCGACCAATTTTTTTACATACTAACAAATATTTAATATTTTTGGTGAGGTTATTTATTACTTTCCCAACTTTTCAGTTTAATAGAGGTTTTTCTTGATCATAATATCGAGCTCCTCATTTCTAGTTTTTCATTATTTTGCTGGGTTTCCAAAACAAAAAAAAAACGTGTTTCGGAGTGCGGCCCTGTTATTTTGGGTTCACAGGTTTTAATCTGGACAATTTCTGTCTTCATATCTATTCGTGTGGGAAAAGAAGCATCTAAAATCGATAAAAACTATAATTAAAATGAAGAACGGTAAATGAAAGCAAAGTTAGTAACGCAATTTTGTTCGAGCTGAGTCAAGCATCACAAGGCGTCGTTATAAAAAATGCGTTTCAAGATACCCTCTTATTAAACGTTTTTACATTCTTCAATTTAAGCCGGAAGGCTAGAAAATAAAATTAGCAAAAATTCAACTTTAGCCAAGTAAAAAGCAGGAGATGAATCGTGTTTTCGCGCGAAAGATATGTTTCATCGCAATGAAATATCAATCATATAAAGAAATTCATATAAATTTTGACTCAATAATGCGTGGAGAAATGCGGAGTTCATACCCAGGAAATTCAGTAGCGGTTGCTTAACGGCGGGGGAGAGGAAATAACGGGAGGTGGAAAGAAATTTTAAATTCATAAAAATTATCCTGCTATTTTGGAAACGCTTCCGGATAGAGCTTCAAAAACCATAAGAAGGTATCTAATTTCAGAGCCAGACAAAAGAATTTACAACGATTTTTAATCAACGAAAATCGACGGTCTAGTAAAGGAATATTTAGATTAAGGTATTTCGGGCTGAAATTAAATATATAAATAATTAAATATATACTTATTATATAATTAAATATAAAAAATATGAATTAAATCTAAATTAAATATTTTAAGCCTCGATGCTCTATTCAATTGTATGCTTAAATAGACGTATACGCGCGTGGCAAGTTGTCCCCCCGTTATTCTGCTCCCCCCCCGTTAAGCAACCTTTGCCGCAAATCGATTTTCCGATATTGCCCGTCTTTTTTTATGGCATTCATGACATTCCAGACAATAACTACGTGAAAAACGGAATTCCGCGACGCTCCAGATGCCAATTTTCAGATTTGCGCGGTAGTCGGGTGGAAATGGCAGGGACATCATTTCCATCCTCCCGTCACAATTCGTGCTCCGCTCAAAAATGGGCGAATTCTACATGAGCGCCGTGCACGCTACCGTAACCCAACGGCAGATGATAGGGATGGCATACGGTCTCGGGGTTACGGTAGCCATTATTGCAAATATGTTGCTGTGGACCGTGCTGAAGGGAATTGGCGCAAAAGTATGTTTTACAAATTGAGGGGATTTTTCGAAAATACATCCTTTCATTTATAACAAATTCGTATTTACGGACTTAATTTTTCATTTCCTCTCTCTCTCTCTCTCACCCACTGACTGTTTCTTACTCTCACGCTCTCTCTTTCTCTCTCTCTCTCTCACTCTCTCTCTCACTCTCACTCTCACTCTTTCTCTCTGCCTCTCTCTCACCCTACCAAACGCCTCGTTCTCTTCTCTTTCTCTCTCTCTTCTTCTCAATGTTTGACATCAGACAAAGAGTTATCGGAAATTTTGCTAATTAATCTTCGATCGCTACCCATGCCTTTATCAATCGCTAATCTACTTGTGAAAATTCAGTAAAAAACCTTTACCGTGATAATTTGTAAAAGTTGTGTGAATTCGTTTTGTCGAATTGCCATTTTACTGAAACTCATTTTATCAAAATGTATTTATCGCAAACAAAGTTGTAAGTTTACCGAAATTTTCTAAAATAAAATTTCGACAAATTAAAATTTGTATTAAAATAATATATGTATTAATTAAAATAATATATGTATTAATATTAAAATTTGAGGTTTCGGCAAAATTTCTACAAAGTGAATTTTTCTATGAAAATAACCTTAAATCATCTAAAAATTTATTTTGATATCGATAAAGCAGCTCGAGAGTGAGAAATTTATGTAAGAAGCTTTCAAAAAGCTTTCCACGCATTTCGACGCAACCGAACATTTATTGAACTACCAAGACGGAATTAATGCACTACAACCCTTAAAGCATATTTTTTTTGCAGCGTGACCACACTTTCCAAGGGTCATTCTTCCGCCTCGCCCGCCATTTGATTATTTGCAATATGGCCAGCGCCATAATCCAGTCGATTGTCGCCATTCCGTATACGGTAACTGGCCAACGGGTAGGTTACAGCATATTTTCTACGAAAAACGACTTTTCCGATTGGTTTCGAAAACGTTATCGATGAGTGGAAAAACTATTTATAAGATTCTAAAACTTTAAAAATTCTTAAAAATTCGCAAATTCGCGTTTTTCAATTTGATACATGCGAGAAAAAGAAATTTGTTTCATTGCAAAAACGTATTTTGAAAAATTTTGGCTTGAGTAATAGCCAGTGGACTTTCGGTGTAATATTTAGTAAGTACAGTAGCATCGCCATTTGGCTTCCGGGTCCTTTAAAAGTTGAAAATCAGGTTGGCATATTTAAATTATTAAAGGAAAACCAGGGTTGAAAAGCCGCTATGCGGCCCATGATATTCTACACTTTGCATAATTCGAGCCGCCGCCCCGAAAAAAATGAAAAGCGCTCGCCCTTCACCCTGTATATAGGCTCTCCCCACTTCCGGTGCATGCTAATTAATTCCTAACAAAGTGGGTTCCCGAGATTTTCACAAAAACTTAATTTTAATATCGAAAATAGCACTTTTTGCTTAAGCTGATATGTGTGCAGTCGTGTCATGAGCGTTACGCACCTAATGACGTATCATACACCCCCTTAACTTCTTCCCTTATTGAGATACGACTGGAACATACGGACGGAAGTTGCATGCAAATGCACACACACACACACACAGACACTATTTTTTATATATAGTGGGATCGGGCTTCAAATATAATGCAAAATAAACTATTAGGAAGCAATGATTTAAGTAAATCTAAAAATCAGAACGAAAAATTATAAAAAATCCCGAGCACTAAACATATGTTTTAAACCGGTAAGGTATTTGGTACAATTGTTACAGATTAATAGCAAGTGAGCTTTCCTCCGGTAATTTTTCATTAATATCCACAAGCATTTTGTCTTTCACTTTAAAGTGCGTTAAAAATTTAAAATTGAATCTCTTACCGCATTTAAATATTTCAATTTATTTGGACTTTCCATTTGGGTTAGAAATCGTTCGCAATACAATAGTAGGTATATTTAATTAAGTCTTTTCGAAAAAATTTAACTAGCCTTTATATGGGTAAACTATCCAAAAACCTTGAAAAACTATGTCATTCTTAAAAAATTAGCAATTCCTCCTTTTTCAATTTGATCCGTCCGAAAAAAAATGTTTCGCGAGACTAAGGTTTTTTGAAAATTTTGGCTTGAGTAATAGCCAGTGGCCCTTAGGAGTGAAAATTAGTAAGCAAGGTCTCATTGCCACTTGGCTTCCCAGGCCCTTTAAAATTTTAAAATCAGGTTGGCATTTAATTTAAATTATTAAAGGAAAATCGGGAATTGAAATTGACAGAAAATAGACTGATTATAAAAAACAATGGTTTAATGAATGGAAGAATTAGAACCAGAATTTGGAATATCCATGGATACAAAAAAATATGTTTCAAATCAGTAAGGTATTTTGACGATTGCTATGATATTAATAGTAAGCCACGCGGTTGTGTTGTTCCGGTAAATTGTCATTAACATCTCCAAAAGCATTTTGCCTTCCACTTCACTTTAACGTACTTTAAAAATTTGCAATTGAAAGTCTTAGGGCACTTAAATATTTTCAATTTATTTAGACTTTCCTTTTGGTTTAGAAATCGTTAGCATTGCAGTAATAGGTATTCTAATAGTTTTTTTCGAAAATTTCAGATATCCTTCAGATGGGAAAACTACCTAAAAGATTTGAAAACTTTGATAATTCTTAAAAAAAACATCTTACATCCGCCGTGTTCAATTTGATGCATGCGGGAGAAAAAAATTTGTTTCAGTGCAAAAACGTATTCTGAAAAATTTTCGATTGAGTAATTGACAGTGAGCTCAAGGAATAAAAAGTAATAAGCAACGTTTCATTGCCACTTGGCTTCCCAGGCCCTTTAGAATGTGAAAATCAGGTTCTGGATTTAATTTAAATTTTAAAAGGAAAATCGGGCTTTGACTTTGATAGAAAAGAATCCTCATCAAAAATTATCTAAGAATCTTATATCTATCTAAGAATCTATCTAATTATCTAAGAATCCTCATCAAAAATTGGAAAATATTCCGTAATTTGTAAAAATATGTTTCAAAACAGTAAGGTGTTTGGCACAATGTTTCTAATCGGTAAAGTCTTTTGACTATTTCTTTCCTAATAATGACAGGTTTGCTCTCAAAATTCCGATAAATCTTCACTAATATGCCCAATAGCATTTTACTTTCGTCTGTTTTTAAAATAATTTAAAAATTTGAAATTTAAAAGCTTACGCCACCTAAATATCGTCAATTTTTTTGTCGATTTATTTAATTCAGATCTACGCGACACGACCATACCTATTCGTGATGTATCGGCTGTGCTGTTTCATCGAATTTGTCTGCTATATGGTAGAATTTAATACTAAGTATATAAAATTTAATAATACGATCGAAAACGTATTTAGATAATGGAAATACAAAAAGTAAAAATTCAAGTTTTATAAATAAATTTAAATTAAGTTTAAATTAATTAAGTGATGGTCTTATGCATTATAAGGGGGGGGCATCAGGGGCAACCAATTTTTTTCTTTAGTATCCAATTTTTCTAAAATAAATAGAGGTCTCTCTCTTTATTGCTATTCGACACGAAAGAGCTTTAATTTGAAGAAAAAAGTAAAAGTATCGATTTTTTGATCATTTTTCGAATTTTCAAATTTTTAAGGGTTTTTTAGATAGTTTTTCTCTTGAAATATAGTTGAATTTGATTAGAAACACTAGCAAAATAATTACTATGACGCTACTAGGCATTTATGAACTTACGTAAAACAATTAGCTCCCCCCCCGATAATGCAAAAGCCCCCAGATAATTAAGGAATTAAAATCGTGATTTGGATTCCGGTTTTCTAATTACAGGTGAACGTGATGGTTGTGCTGGCGATGAGTCTGAATCGTTTGACGGTATTTCTACTGCCCAAGCTGAATCGATACTTCTTTTCTGATGGCCGATTCACGTGGCATGTTTCGGGATTAAAGCAAGCGGACGACGGTCTGATGCGTTTATATAAAATGTTTCAAAAAGTATATGCGTCAAAAGCGCATTTTCCACTTCAATATCAGAAGATTAGCATCTAATCAACTTTTTGCGCGTTTTTGACTACGCAATTTACCCGATGTTCCGGCCATTTTCGTATTTGACAATGTATTACAAAACTATACCCAGTCCGAAATTAGTACTGTCTCAAATGTTTAGCCAATTCCTAAGTCGTCGAGATAATTTTTCATGTTTGTAAGCTTTCAGGCTAATTTAAGCCGCAAAATTAAACTTTAAAAACTTGCCAAACTATACAGCCCAACTAATTCGACTACGCTCTTTCAAATGGCGTCGAAAAAGGAGTCGAAAAATTTGCCAAAGCTTCTGGATGTCTGGAAAACGGTCTTTTAATCTATCTTCATCTATAAAAATCCAGTCGTGGTCGCCAATGGTCTTTGCTAGCCCGCCAGACAGCAAAAAGTTTCAAAAAAGTTTGAAACTTGCTTGGCAAAAGATGTTTCAACAGACCGGCATCCGTATAGACTTCGGTGGTCAACAATTGTTGTGGGCTTGGAGAAATTTTCTATGGGCACAATTTTTGCAAGTACAAATAAAAATAAATGTTATTTTCTAACGTTCCTAAGCCCCCCCCCCCGCTAACGGTCGAATACCGGAAGTTGCAGACCGCCAATGGGCCATGCTAGCCTACCCACCCTCGCGAAGAACGTTTCAAGAAATTTCGAATATTCGATTTTCAAATTTCGAAAAGATGTTTCAAAAAATCGGCATGCGCCGGGAGGAATGTTGCCAGCAATATAACTATGCAATGGTTTCGGCGACTATTTCCATCCTTGAAATAAAACTAAGCTTTTCACAATCTTTTCACATTACAGTATGATAGAAAATCGATTCTAGAAATTAACTGAGCGCTAATTGTCCCTGGCAGGGTTGGTCACAATGATCGGGGGTCCGCGTCCGTCCGCAATTTGCATCCCTGGTCCGGGCCCGTCCGGACGCGGACGGACGCGGACGGACTTTCGATCATCATGACCAACCCTGGTCCCTGCTAGTTACCCTCGAATTTTGGCATCGATCGCTTTAAAAAACAGGTTTCAAATTGGTCCGTGCCAAATCTGCATTTCATACTGTAATTTTCGTAAAGATTGCACATAGTACTTTTTTATAGTACTTTTTTGGAATTGCGACAGCTGAGTTCATTCCGTTAAAACTTGTAAAAATTGGGAATATAGTCGTCAAAGATCTCCGCGAACCTGCCTCTATATCTTTATGAAAAACTTGCCGAACTTTTTTGCGAGAATATCTTTCAAAAAGGCAACATCCTACGAGAGGTCCGTTGTCCGCAATTAATATCCGTTATGTGGTCATCAATCGTCCTTAACACAAAAAAATATGGAAAATCATTGATAGAATTTTAATACACGGGGGGATAATAATTGTCTTTACGTTTCCAGCCTGCAAGCGTCATTATGGATTGTGCCGTTCGGCCAGGCGGCCCTTCACAGTCTCTTCGAGTGCACCAAGGAGTTTTGTCATGACAGTAGGTTTTTATATAATTTATATTTAATAAAAATGAATTACTTAACTCTAATTTGTTTGCAAAACTGATAGTTTCAATGCCGAAATTTTTGCCAACAGATTTGACTGGTTTAAAAACAGGTACTGGACTAATTTTTATTTTTCCTCCATTTCTTCCTCATTTTTCCTTTTATTTTCTATCTGCTAATAATATATAACCTATTTTTACACTGTTTTTAGAGAATTTTTGATGGCCAGAAAGTTATAAAAAAATCATTTAAAAATTTTAAAAATTCGAAAGTTGCTCGAAAATCGTCGATTTGATTGTCGAAAAACCATATTTTTAATTTTTATAAAAAGTGTCATTTTTTCGATTAGTAATAGTAAATAACAGTTGAAAACAATTCACCTATTTCTATTCGAAAAAAGGATCCTAAAAACAGAGTTGGTTTTATTATCAAAATAAAAATAATAGAAGTTTCGAGAAAAAAATTTGAAAACTGAGCCTAGAAAAAAGAATGATTCATAACATTTTCTCTTTAAGAACGAACAATTTGTCGTAATGTGTGACATCTTTTTGCAGGTCTTGCATTCTACTGGCACTGCTCGGCGGACATCTCGACGGCCAGCCGAACCATGGATCAGGTTTTATTCTTGCCATATTAATTAATATTAACTCTTCTATATTTTTTATTATTTATATAATTTTATCTTTATTTACTGATTGTTAGAACTATCGATCAGTTTTATTTGCTTTCCTCAGGTTTTATTCATTCGTCAACTTTTCAACAACTTTTCGAAGCAGATTTGATCATTATATCGAGATTAGTAAAATTTCCAAACCTCCAATTATCCCCATTTTTGGTGAAACATTTTGCCATTTTCAACATCTCCAAAATGTTTAAATTGTCGAAAAATGTTAATATATTTTGTTCAAAGCGTCAATTTATTTGAAAAAATAATACAAATTAAAATTACGAAAAAAGCCGGTTTATAACAAAAAAAATGCTACATGAAAATATCATTTACGAGGGTTAAGCAGATGCTAGTATTGCGAACGCACTTTCAATATGAATAAAATTTGCAGGATTTCATATATTAAATACATTTTGATATTTTTTATATTGCTATCGTTATTATTTTGTTACTATTATTATTATTTTCATTAATCATATTATTCTTATTGAAGTATGAAATATACCTTTTCCACTTCAGATCCTCCGCTGGCAATGCATTGTAGTGCCGGCGATTATCATCGGAATGAACTGCCTCCTCTTTGCCCATATTAAAAGGCTGAAACGGACCGTGGAAAGGCAAGAATATTTGGCCACCAGAGGCGAAGTGCTACTTTTATATCAGGTATCTATTTAAATATTTAAATTACGGTGATAAATGATGAAAGTGTCCTTTGTTGGTTATTTTGGTCGAAAAATTGATGTTTTATTTTTTCATAACATTTTGTAAGGTTCTTATACTACAGAATAGGAAAAAGTAGCTTAAGAACATTTTCTCTATTTATATTAGAGTAATTTGGATACTAAGGGTAAGTTGCCCCTCCCCCGATAATGCCAAAGCACCAATTTATTATACCTTGCTTTGATTTATTAACTCCAATTTGTCATAACTTGTCACAGCGTAAAGATCTTGATTATCTAGATTTTTGTCTGGTTTTCTCCTGGCGTTTTGTTGAAATGATTGTTATGGGTAAAATTCAAAAAAACCCTAAAACTGTCTGAAGGGCGATAAAATCTACAAGTATTATGAAGTATTTTATAAAATGTCAATAATTTTCGCGATAAATAATTATTCTTAAGGCTAGTG
>CATQJA010001157.1:0-17671 GCA_958295435.1 Mesorhabditis spiculigera | reverse complement strand
AGCATACGAAAAACGCAGTGCATCGGCTGGAAGTACAAATGGGCCATCTGGCACACCCCGAAAGGGGAAGGAGTTTGGGCGGCACAAGCCGCTGACGATGATGCAGCAAAAGCCGGGATCCCGAGTCGGAGCCGATTGAGGATGAGAAGGTGGGTACATGCAGAGCTTGGGTCGTTTGGGTTTGGGTGATAAAGACATCCCAAACGTACACCCAAACTGGAGATGATATGGGATACAGCGAGTGGGAGAGCGAGGGAGAGAGAGAGCGTGTACTGGGTCAGTCGCAGAATGGTTTTCGGAGTTCGGTAAGCGTGCGAGATTGAGCGTGGAAGGTGAGATAGAGTGTGAGATGGTATGCGAGAGTCATCGGCCCATCGCTTCGCGGGGTAGACTTGCAGAGATCATTTGGGAATTTCCGCTTCTCGAGATTTTTTGTGTGAATGGGGCAACCTAGTAGGGCCTCTTTAGCCTGACTTGTTAAAACAGCTTTCAATGATTTTCAGGAAGTCTTCGAAGAACCAAAACCCAGCACCAGCGCCGTAAGATCACCCAGGACCGGCCAAGAAAATAAAACAACTCAATCGGCCGAGGCCAAGAAGCAAAGCCCAAGGCAGCAGAGCCCCAGGAAACCGCAACGGCAGCCAACGCCCACAAAGGTAAGAAAATTTTATTGTATCTAACATTAACTATTTGGTTTCAGGAAGAGAAGCCATCCCAACCCGCCGAATCCGGAATTCCCAGGCCACGATCAAGCCGAAATTCCTCAAGGGCAACGTCTAGAGCATCCACCCCAAGAACTGTCAAAGAAGTAACACCAAGAACACCGAGACCGGAAGCGAAAACCGAAGCCAAAGCTGAAGCTCCGGTCGAAAAACCAAAGCCAAAACAGCCAGAAGCCGAAGAAAAAAAGCCAGCACCTCCAAAACCCGTCGAAATCGCTCCAGAACCCGAACCCAGCAGCTCGAAGGGCTCGGAAGTTGAAGCCGCTGAAGCCAAGCCTGAGAAAGTTGAGAAAAAAGGAACTGCAGCTGCTCAAACTCCGCAGAAATCGGCTACGAAATCAAAATCGCCGACCAAGAAGCGGATCCAGGATCTCGAAGAGGTTGGCCGGAAAAAATTGCAAGGATTTATGGGGCGGGTGAAGAAGTTGTTTGGCAAGAATTGAATAGTGCATGCGGAAAATTGGTGCTCAAAACTCATGATCAAGCTCAAAAATTGCTGAAAAAAATGTTCAAAATTGCTCAACTCAATCGGTTACGCTATAAAAAACAAATCAAACTGCCCAAAAAAGGTAGGGAAAATTATTTTTTATCGAAAATCAAGCTCAGAATTTACAAAAAATACCAAAAATGCGTCAAAACAATCGATTGCGAAATGGAAAACGCATTAAATTCGGTGCAAAAGCGACAAAAAAGCCCATTTTCCAAATTCAGACTAAAATTTGCTAAAAGTCGCTTGATCCAATCGATTACGCAACGGTAAACGCGTTCAATAGTACTGGAAAGGAATATAACAAATATTTCTGGCTCGCTAAAGTTACTAAATGTAGCAGAACTCAATCGATTACGTAGTGAAAGTCAGCTAAACAGTACCAAAAAAGCATCAAATCATCGATCGAAATTCTTGAATTATTCGTAGTTAGAAAAACGGCAATTTTCTATGCTTATTCCCCAATTTTCAGCACAAAATGGAACGCCAAAACACGCACACCATCATCCACAACGATCCGGTGAGGACAGGTAAGCAAGAAAATCCGCATACGGTAATTGAACGCTTTTTAGCAAACCTTCCCGGCCCATCCCCGCCAAAGGACAATGGCGAAAAGCCGAAAAGCGTGGTGAAGCCGATGCCAAAAGCTGACCCACCCTTGGCAGGGACTTCGAGGGTAGCTACCGTGCCAAAGCGGACGCCAACTACAACTGGAGCGCCCGCTAAAAGTAATTCTACCTCCGCGCCAAGTTCAACAAGGACTGGGATACCACAACCGAAGCCATCGGGGAGGGTGATAACCGCTTCGACACCTCAACGACAGGGTCCTGCGCCGATCAAGGTAAGGCTTACCGTCCGTGCACCTGAAAAAGGCAGAGAGAGAGGGAGAAAGAGAGAGATAGGGAGAGAGAGACAGAGAGAGGGAGAGAGTGCAAAAAAGAGAAATAGTGAGGTCGAGAGAAAGAGCGAGCAACAGCGAGATGGAGAGTCAGCGAGAGAGGAGAGGCGGATAGCCAGAGCGAGACCGTGAAATACAGAGGGTACTATAGCGAAATATGAAACTCTCACACTCCCTTTAAACCGTCTATTTCCAGACGACTGCTTCCGCCGAGGCCAAGAAGCGTCCTGATGCGTCGCCACGAGCCCGTAGCCCCAGAATCCGGACACGAACTGCTAACCCAAATAACATTGAAAAATAGCCAAAATTCCACACCAAAAATCAGCCAATTTTCTAGGGTACAAGTCTGATTCGGTTTTCCTTTATTTTCCACTCACAAATTCACGAGCTTGAACTACATCCCATAGATCTCAAAACTGTACTAAAATATGCGAATTTTTGGGTTCCGTTACAGTACACTATCCACTTTTCTGTCTGTTTTTCGAGCCAAAACCCCTTGTGCGCTTCCCCCTATTGCTGGGTATGATTACCAATAAAAAAAATGTATGCTTTATTTCTTTTAATCTATCCCAAATACATAATATTTTACACACACAAACACACGAGCTGGAGGAGGGTCGATATGGCAATTGTCGATATATTACCGCATTGATGGAGGACGGGGGAAGGATGTGAATTAGGCATATGGGCATGGCTCGTCGTCGCCGTGTTTCTGAAAATGATGAAATAATACTTTGCTTGGCTTCGATACTTTCCTAAAGGTTTTCTGCTAGATGCCCGGCGAAGAGAATGGGCGCGCGCGAGAGAGAGAGAGCGAGAGAGAGATAGAGAGAGGGAGACAGAGCGTACGTAAATGTGTGAAAGCGAGGGAGAGCGGGCGCGAGATAGAGAGAAAGAGAGGATGCGCGAGAGGGAAAATAGAGAGAAAGAGTGCAAGAAGAGAGGAGAGAGAGAGAGAGAGAGAGAGAGAGATGAGAGAGATATCGTTAGAAAACACTTTCCTCACCTTAACACATTCATAGGCCTGTAGCTTCTTGTGCGAATCCCATTGTGACATCCCGCTCGACTCGACGACTCCTGAAAATTTAAACTTCACGATTCCTTTAAAATTATGTAGCGTTCCAAATTAGTATTAACGTAAGTATCTTCAATTCCTACCTGCCAACGAGCACGGAATCTTTTCCCTATTCACAAAATGGTGTAAAAGCCCTCTGGCCTTCTTCAACACCACTCGAGCATCCATATGGTTGGCAAGGGATGAGAAATAGAGCAAGATCTCGTCGTGCGGGAGTTTTTGTGAGATGATGTCGGGCCCTGAAGGTCAAATTAGGGATAAATGGATGAATGTTGTTGTTGCTTCGACTATCGAAGCCCGAGACACTGAGACAGAGAGAGCGAGAGAGAGAGAGAAAGAGAGAGAGATAGAGAGAGAGATAGAAAGAGAGAGCGCGTAGATACGTCAAATTTTAGATAATTACTTACCGTAAATGGATACAATCGCGACACAAACGAATAGATGAAAGTATTGGGTACGGTATCGGGCCCAACACGCCTCCCAGATGTGAAGCGCATCAGATTCGGCGAATTCTCTCTAAAATCAGATTGCATAAATTGATGGCGAGCCTTTCACGCTCCCTTTAATGCGAGCAAAATGGGTATAAAATACAGCTGTATGCAAAATAAAGTACGTGGAAAAAAATTACATTGACGCAAAATTTGAAATTGGGCCCATACCTTGAAAAATAGCAGAATCCACCGGTGCACAAACATGAACTGCAACGAATCACCACCGAGCTGCCAGAGGTAGCTGAACACCTCGGGGACGAGGAGCTTGATGAGCTCACGAAGGTATTCCTAGACTTAACGTTGCCAGCAATAACATTATTTTTTACCAAATTCTGCTCCATCAGGCTTTCACTCGACTTGCTGAACAACGTCTGTTGCATCAGCCCAACGAAACACCAATAGACCTCAGATTCATCTCTGAAAAATCATCGTAAAGTCGAAATCAAAAGGTTACTTTAAAGTGCTGAGCAGTGGAGCCAAGAGGTCCGACATTCCTTGAATGTATCCAACATCTGGATACATCGCAGCGTAGTTGAGGAGGATATCCCTAGAAATGAACGTTTCTAAGGGTTTCTTCTTGTCGATCTGCATTATTTTTAACGCTGATTTTTTTCTCACATAGGCTGTTTTACTAAATTGTTCTTTGTACCTCATCATGTCGACGTTCGGGTTCTCATCCCCGGCGAAGAATGGATTCTTTCGATCTGTTCTCACGACATCCTTCACTACCGTATTTTCCAGCCCATCCCAGTGCTTCGAGCTGACCGCTTTCTTCAGTCTATAACAACGATAAGCAAATCAGTAGTTTACAGAACGTATTGAGGTACTTAGGAACGTACCTCTTTCGCTTAATATTCTGATACTCGAGAAACAGGTCATTTCGGATCGTCTCTCGCTGTTCCACCGTCGATTCCCAAGGGTACACGCGGAGTAGGAAGGGCCAGATTTCCTTTCGAAGATTGGGCTCCATGGATGCAAAGTAGAGGGCCTTAAATTACAGGAATATTAACGCTATCGAATCTTTTTTTTTGGCTCTGGGTTCGTAGACGCGTGCATACGCGTCTACGGTTTCTCTAAGGCTTGCACTAACGAACTGTAAGCGCGCGACGACGACAGAGTTGTCCTCTCCCTAGCGCTACTACTAACCTTCCGGATCGTCTGACTATCATGAATTGCGCCCTCGGCATTTTTGAACGTCTTCCAGTAATCCCAGTGCACCCTCTCAAACAGCCCATCTTCCGGATCAAGCTCGTTCTTCTTAACGGCAGGTTGGCAAATCAGGAGATGACGATCCGGGGCTGGGGAGGGGCTGCCCTAAACTCACGTTATAATCGCGTATTTGGAAGCAGATTTGTCCGTATTTTAAAGGGACGGACAAGATATGTCGATAGAATGCAACGTATGCAACGCACACGCGATGCGTTCATCCAGACCACCAGAGCCGAAAGTGCCCAAAAGTTTTTTTGCTACAACTTTTTTTAGCTTAAATTATTTTGGGCCGTAATTACAAGTCTTAGTAAATTTTTTTGATGCGCTATTAAATGGCGTAGCCAAATCCCGATAAAATAGCGTAAATGGCAAAAAATCTTTGGAACTTCGGGGAGGCGGTGCGTGTAACGGCCCTAGCGAATTCTTTCAGGGATCCATATCAACAAAAATTCCGGTCAAGCCTTGCATGTCCCTTTAAATCTCAAACTTGCGCCCCTATTACCGTACCTCTTTCACCGATCTCGCCTTGATCGCCGACCATTGCTCAAAGAGTTGCGCCAGCTTGTCGAGCCCACCGTGGTGAAAGTGGAGAATTTTGTAGTGCGAGTCGTGGGTGGCTAGAAACAAGTAATCTCCAGCTTTCCTAGCTCCATTTTACCTATGACAAGCTGCCCAGACGTATTTTCCGGATTTGAGAAAAACAGCCTCATCGTTCGCATTTTTCCTAAAAAATTCAAATTTCTAAAAATGACCTTAGAACCCACCCAAATTCACCGAAAATAGACTCGCCGAACTTGCGCGGCTGTTGAACATGGCTCGACCCCTGGCGATGGCCACCGCACCGTCGTCTTGTTGATCCTGAATTCGTTTTTAAAGGCACTGGGAAGGCAACGATTTTGTAGATTTTCAATAAGAAGGATTAGGTCCATACCTTCTGATCCTTCAAGATCATATCGTGCTCCAGGGCGAACTGCTCGGGAGTGGCGGACAGAATAGTAGCGCACTCATTTCTGAGCTTTTCTGGGATCGAGGCAAGTTCTGCAATTAGGAATTAAGATAAGTCTCGAAGCTAGCTCGAATCTTGCTCGTTCTCTCTCACTCTCTCTCACAGTCTCTCTCACCTCTTTCTTTCTCTCGCTCTACGTTTGTAAGCGCTAACATCGACTAGTTAAAAAAACTAATAACATTGCCCGGCTAGTTCTAGACAGCTGCGCTTGTGACACGCGGCTTGACTGCTTCAAATGCGCTTGCTCAAGTAGCTTGGATTTTGATAGCATTTTTTTTATATCCGCTTTGATGGGGCCTGTTCCGTTGTTAGGAGTGTCACGTAGCTGTCCAAACCTAGTCAATAAAACCCGGTCGATTTTCGGGCTTCTTAGGACCTTTAAACCAATTCTTTCATCTAACCTTTCGGGTCCGCAACCGATTCATCACACGAGCTGCTACCCTCATCTTTATCGGACAACTCGTCTGCCCCAGAAGTAGATTGCGAAGAGACCGACGTCGCGTCCGATTGCACCGACTAAAACAAGGAATTTTGGCCAATTGGCATGATCGTTGATTTCTACAGTACTAAAAACTCTTCCGCACATTGGGATACAAATCAAAATACTCGCATATCTAGAGCAGAACTGAAAAAAGCATCATCTACTGGGAGTCTTACCAGGATATCAAGGTTTTCACACTAAAACAGAGGGTTTGCAACGGAGGGCGGACAAGTCAAAGGTATCGATTTTATCGCGTAATAAAGGAACAGATATTAAAATATAGTTTTAAAAGCTGATAATTAAAACGTAACGAAGAAAACATAGAGCCAGTAACTGTAGGCAAAAATAGGAAGATTTCAGGGTCTAAAGCCACTTACTGTAACATCCGGGGTCCTCACGACGAGACAATTCTCATCGTCAAAGGTAGACGGATCCACTGGGGTATTTGGGATCAGATTGATGGATGGTACGCCCAATCCTCCGCCACCTCCCGAATCCGGGATTCCAATCGCTGGCGTCGCAGTTTTGGGTCCGTGTGGTCTTTTCTAAATTGAGAGGCGTATCGTAGCGTAGTGTCGCACATCGTAGCGTAGGTTTTGCTGTACTGCAAGACCGTATCTAGCTTCTGTGTTGCTTACAAATTAAATAATGTTAATTTGTTTCTGAAAACTATTATTTTACGATTTGTTTTCCGCATTTTTCGCTTACGCTTAAACTTTAGAATAAAAAAAGAATACGACAATTTGACCACTTTTTCTTAAACTTCTGTTTTCTCGACACTTTTAGTAACTTTTCTAGCTTGGGTTAGAAATTAGCAAAAATATAAAAAGTTGCGCCATGCTCCACCTACACCACCGGATAGTCGGCGTATCCTTACGTACGTGTAGCGAAGTCGGACGTTCCGTAATTTGCATCACCGTAATCATGTCGCCCGTCATCTCGACCTGCAGCTCCGGCGAGTTCGGGGACGACTGGAAATTACGACAAATGGGATAAGAAAGCAAGCATATCGCAGAATGATTCTTATAAACATGGCATGTTGGGACTGAGCTTCGGTATTCAAGCAAAATGGTTAAGACTTGCTGGGAATCCAGGCATATTGATGAGCGAGCGCAAAATGGCAGGAAAACGACCGTATTTTATGAAAAGAAACAGATTTCTTTGGTGACACTGCCCCTTTCAAAAGCTACCAGAAACGACCTAGCTTGTCCGGCCTTGACCGGCCCTTTCGCGGCGTGCGGTTCTAAGCGGTTGTGATTTGATCTCGATTCTGGATTTTGAGGTTTAGAGGTAGGGCTTCAGGCCAATAAAAGTTTTGAGCTTTCTGTATTGCGCTCTCTTTCTCTCTCTATCTTTCTCTCTCTCTTTCTCTCCCTCTCTTTCTCACTAGCTCTCTCTATATCTCACTCCTACTTTCTCTCTCTCTCTCTCTCTCTCTCTCTCTCTCTCTCTCTCTCTCTGTCTCTGTCTCTCTCTGTCTCTCTCTTTCTTTCTCTATCTATCTCTCACTCACAGTTTTTTCTATCTTTGTATCGTCTCACACTTCCCTAAAATTCACGCCTCCCCCACCTACCGTAGTCTCATCCGTAATCTCGGTGCTGGGCGTATTATCGCCGGTGTCTGCGGCGGAGACGTGTATCGGCTAAACGGCTCCCCTTTATTCGTCATTATTGGCGGATACCATTGTTATTTATAGCCCACCAGTCCCCCGCTAAATAGCCCACCAGACGGGGAATCCCCTTAAGAAAAAACAGGACTCACCGAAAAAACATCATTGCTGCGCTTCTTGCCGTCGTTGTTTCTCGGGGAGACGCTGCGGATGCTAAAATGGCGTTCGAAAAATTAACAAAATGCTTTTAAAAATTCTGAAAATTGCATATGCAGTGGGATTTTAAAAGCCTGGGGTAAGGTTTAAGCTTAGGTATTCCTCGTGCCTGGAAATGGTTTTTAAAGGGAAGTACAAGGCATAATTATCGATTTTTTGGCTACGAATTTTCCTGGATATATCCTGTGTCCGCTTGCGTATTGCGTATCGCGGTACAGCGCACGGCAATTCGATATAAACAAACCATAACGATGCCTAGCCTGGCCCTTTAAAAGGATACGCTAACAGCTTTACAGCGCTAGCTATTTGCTTTACCGTAATTGCGGCTTCACCCTGGATTAATTAAGGTATTTTTCGCTTTTTTTGATTCATAAGCCATTTTCAGAAAAGTATTTGGCACCCTAAGACCGTAAGAATATTCCTTAAAATTCGATACCTTGCCGGATTCTTCTGCAACGTTGTGTTTGGTAGCCACTGCAAGACGAGCGTCACCCCGATCGTCTCATCCGATTGGCATTGCACGGAGAGGTAGCCGGGCGTGTGGATGATGTTTTCTTCCTAAAAAAATATTATGAAAATTACCATTTAGAGATTCTTTCGATTAAATTAATGCGCGGATCTCTCTCGTATTTGAAGCTTTCAAAGGATAGTCGGGTGATCGGGTCGCTGAGTGGCTCCTAGCCGTTCGGACCCCGACATGCATCGCGCGAAAACCTGACACGCAACGCGTGAGAACGCGATAGGCAACGAGGGAGTACGAACGCAACGCGGGAGAACGCCACACGCAACGCGGGAGAACGCGAGACGCAGCGCGCCAATTTAGGCCACAAAGGCGTGCGGCTGCGACCCGCAACGCTCGAGATCGTTACACGGAACGCGCAAAAACGCGACGTGCAGCGCGCGAAACTATGACGCGTAAGCTCGAGGCCGCGACACGCATGACGCGGCACCGCGACGCGGAACGCCACGCGTGATACCGCGGCACGCCAGGCGCGCAAGACCGTGAGGCGCGTCGCGCGGGAACACGACGCGCGACGTTCCAAACGGCAGGCAACGTGCCAGCCGCCACACGTAACGCTTGGGGCCGCGGCACGCTACGCACGCGATCGCTTCTCATGGAGAAAGAATCTAGACGCTGGAAAAATCGCTCGCGCGTTGCGTGTCGCGACCGGGACAAAATCCATCGAAAATCCGTTGCCAAAAAATCGATTATTGTGCCTCGTCTGTCCCTTTAAAAGTGAAAAAACTGCAGCCGAACTCAAAACCTTACCCCAGGTTTCACCTCCTCCTCCCCAAGAATATCGTGCACACAGACGTTGTTCTTGCTGTAGACAATGTCGCCATCACGTCCCAAGAAGATGTTGCCGCCTCCTAAAAGTATGTAAAATAATGAAATTTACAAATCTAGATCCAATCTCTACGCACAAAACTCAATCAATCCACAGGCCGCATTACTATGGGGATTATCACGGGTATATTTGCGCTCAAAAACCAAATCTACCGGTACCTATTTCGGCTGATGTGCTTGGGTGGACTGGATTTTTAAAGGTAAGTTAAAAATTATAAAATTTAATACGCTAAATCGATTTTAAAACCAACCCCTCAAATTGCTGATGGCGTCTTGGGCCTTCTTGAAGATGTCGGAGAAGGCGCTCATTTTTTAGAAGGAGGTTGGTGATTTGGACGTTCTTCTTCTAGTAGGTCATACCCTGGAAATGAATATTGGAGAAAGGGACAGAGATAGAGAGAGAGAGAGAGAGATAGAGAGAGAGAGAGATAGAGAGAGAGAGAGAGAGAGGCGAGAGCGATAGAGAGAGGGATAGGAAGGGAGAGGAGAGAGAGCAAGAGAGAGAGGGAGAGAGAAAGCTAGAGAAAAGCCTCCAGGGTAATTTATGAAAATTGAAGGTCGCCGCTCTTTCAGAAAATTGTTGGCATTAGAGGGAAAATTACCCTGCAAAAGTTATTATCAAGAACTTAAGCTAAATTACAAGACTATACCTTAAATGAAGAAGATGTCTTAAATCCAGGTGTCGTAAATTTTAACGAATATTACCCGATTTTATATAACTTTTCAGCCTAGTCTTTTGGAGTATGGGCTCATTATCAGTACAGAAGCGCAGCGTAAAAAAACTAAAAAGTCTTAGAATCAAAAGTTTTCATGGACTTGGTGTCGTCAGAGAGTTGCGCGTGACATTAAAGTGCGTTTTCGTACTTTTAAGAGTCCTACAGTTGTTAGAGTAGGGTTTAGGAGTAAAGTACGCACAGATAATTTTTGGTCAGGTGTTTGGCAATCGTTAAAAACAGCACGAAGCGAAGTCGAGACCCAGTCGAGGTAAAGGGGTCGATTTCGCGTTTCCCGGTGCGCATCGTGGTAAGGTATGAATCGCGTAGAGACCGCAATAAGGTGCAAACACGCCCAAAAACCATAGCTCCGGTGCCCTCGGAGCCGTGAGAATATTCGAAGGACATCGGCTTTCTTTTCCCCCCTTTCCCTGCTCCCTGCTTTTCCCCCTAGCTAGAGCCATTCTAATTTAGAAGTGAACGAGGCGGAAAGCCGCCGCTGTGCCCCCCCCCACCAGGGCGGAAAAATGGGGCCCACCCACGACATTTCGAATCGGGGGGAACATGGAAAAGCAGAAAGGGGGCAGGCTTCTGAAATATGGATGGAAAATGAGAGGAGAAGAACATATTGTGACGTTGGAAGGATGGGAGAGAAACTGAGAGAGAGAGCGAGAGAGAGAGAGAGAGAGAGAGAGACATAGACAGAGACAGAGGGAGACAAACCGAGAGGGAGAGAGAGGGAGGGAGAAGAGAGAGCCAGTGAGTGAGAGAGAAATAGATGGATAAAATACGATGTACCCCAGATTTTCACGGCTTATTTAAAGGCCCCTGGAAAGATGGGATTGGTCAAAACGCAAGAAAGGGCGCACCGGGCGGGGGTCGAACCAGGGATGGTCCGCTGAGCAGTCCAACGCGCTACCCCCCAGACCAAAGGGGGCGAGTGGGTTTGGGCGGCGGAGGGCCCCCAAATACCCTAGGGGTGCATTGGTGCGCTTTACTGGGCAACAATTGAAAATAAAGCTATCCATAAATAATAATAACAAAAAATGCTATAGAAAAGCTTGCTAAAGGAAAGCAAAGGATTCCCCATGTTCCCTGGAGTGTTTTATGCCCTTACTGACGATTTTTTCAACTAAAGTGTGTCCCAGAAACCTCTTTCCGCTCAGAACATGGCTGTCTTCTATCCAATCAGCCTCAAATTTTTGCCATCGATGGGGATGGCTAAAGACTATTTCTATGGAAGTTTCTGGCCAAAAATATCGTCAATCAAAAAAGTTATAGCTATAAATCTGTTTTCTTGAAACCCAGACGGGGTTTTGGGGGCTCTTACGCGATGGAAAGCGTGCATGGTATCGCCCCGTCGGTCCCTCACCCCTGGGGACGCCCGGCCATCTTTCCAAGGGTCTTTAAAGGGATGCCCAACCTTTTCGGGGCTCAAAAAGCAAAAACCATGCCGCGGGCGGGGGTCGAACCCGGGACCCCCGTTTTGTAGGCCTGGCTACTATCCATTAGGCCATAGTGGCAAGCCATGGGGTGGGATGGGGAAGCCACAAGTGGGAAGGGTGTCCGAATTCTGTGCGGCCATGGCCCGCCATTGCCGCACAAAATTCGCGCGTCATTTGTACTGCCCGGAATCCATAACTATATATTTGCCGCCAAAACCTTGGGTATCCCTTTAATGCGCGCCTGATGACATCAGACGGCTTTTGGGGACCTGAGATTATCTCTAAAATTTTAAAACTGGAAACGCTAGGGAATGCGTAAAATTTGCTCTCTCCGTCTCTGTCTCTCTCTCTCTCTCTCTCTCTCTCTCTCTCTGGCTTTCCTCAAGCAGCAAAAAAAAAACAGGTTAAAGAACCACACAACATTAAAAGCATCATTTTCCGGTTATTCTATCCCCCGCTAAGCTATTTGTAGCTAGCAAAAAATGGCCTGCAATATAAACCATCAGAAAAGGTTATATACAAGAAAGTGACACGAAAAGTAACGCAAAAAGTAACGCCACCTCCAGAAAAGGGGCGAAGGGATGCGAATGTGCCCCACTAGCCCCAGGGCGTAAATGAGGCGTGTCGGCGGCTATAAATTTGTCGCTGTTGGGTAAAGGGGATCGCGAAAAAGGGCCCAAAAAATGCAACAGGAATGGCTGGCTGAAGCAGAAGAAGCACAGCTGAACATTCAGAAGAGGGCCCGCGGCTGAGTGAGGGATGATTTGGATAGAGAGGGGGCAGAGAAAGGCCCGGAAAGAGAGAGAGAGAGAGAGAGAGAGAGAGAGACAGAGAGAGGGCCCCAGAAGAAAACAGGGATCGATGGGCCCCTGGAGGGCCCTCGCAGCCAAAAAGAGGGCCGGGCTATCATTTGAGGGGACGAGAAATGGATACCGTCCCCCGACTTTTTGCAGGGTGGCGTTTGCGCTAATGGGGATTGCGAGTAAATTGGATGCTGGAGGAGATTTATATATGGCCAGCGGAACTGGAGGAATTAGGGAGATTGAGCCACGGAAAAATCGAGAAAGCGTAAAATTCAGCTCTGGAAAGTATGGAGTCATAGAATACAAGCAATACCGTTTTTTATAACGTAAGCGGATCGTGAGTAGTTAAATTTAGGATTTTCTTGCGGTTTAAGATGGCCGGGTGGTCATAGATACTTTTTCCCCCACTACTCAAAAAGGTTAGAAGCTTGTGTCTTCCGACTTTCATGGCGCAATTGATTACGGCCATATGACGGATATGGCCTGTAGCTTTAAGGAGCCCGACAAGCCACTGACGGAACCACGGAATACTTATCCCAGGAGCTTGCAACGTTTTAAAATTTTTTAAGGGAACCACGATGCGGTAAATCGGCTCGCTCTGACGATGGATGCTCTGAATCACCATGGCGGCCGCGACGCGACTGCCTCGCCCGCACTTTTGTCCCAGCTTCTATGTTAAAACGCTTGAGTTTCAGAAATCTGACCCCATTCGTGCTGGAAAATCATACAGTTTCAACAAGTGGCCGCAAGGGAAAAGTCGCTCACCTGCGGTCAATGCAGATGCTAAGAGCGGCCAGCCAACGACAGCTTCGGTTTAATTTCCCAAGTTTGAGGTTAGCATTAACCCCGATACCTCCACGAGTGTCTCGAACAAATTTTGGAAAGCATTTCCTTCGGGAAGTGCACAAATAATGCAAATGTAAGACGACTTCACGGAAATCTTGAATCTGGCTACGCAGCGCCGTATGGACATTGTTCGCAACTGTACGGTGCCGGGGTTTACGCTACCTTTCAAGGCGTAACCGGGGCCAAACGGGCATCTGCGATACGCAACTCAATTTGCACCTGAACGAGCATCAAAAATAGTGCCGAACAAACTTTGGCACGAAACGGATGTGCGTACGGATGATTCTATGATAGATATTTTGACTGAAAATAATTGATCTCGGGCTCACCGAGATCGCTGAACTGGGTGTCGGCAGGGAATTACGACATGTGAAGCCCCGACGAAAACGTGATTTAGCGCCCAAAGCATTTTTTCTCGAATATTTCGCAATTTCCACAACGAAACAAATTTGCACTTCCTGGCTCCTTTAAAGGAGCGGTGCCTCGAGAATTCCGGCCAAATTGTAGCTAGCTATGGTTCAGCCAATTCATGAAATTTAAAAAAAATTATAGCCAAATCAGGCCCGAATATGGTATCAACAGCTCAAACCAATTTTAGGTCCGACTTTCCAATAACGCTCTAGACATCGACATGACGCCAGGCCGCCGGCAAGAAGTTGATTAAGGGAAATGAGGCTCCCGCCGTTTTTGATGGCGCTAAAAACGCTCATTTCAGCAGCCGCACCCGGGCTAGAAGCAGAAGCAGCAAAGGGCAAGGGACCCGGGTTGGGTCCCATTCTGCGGGCCCCCGCCGTTGTTAATTAGTTACCACGCTGTGGGTGGGCCTTCTCTTCCAGGGGGAGACCGGCCGTTTCAAAACCTAAAATTTCATTAGGCGGGTGAGGTGGTCGGGATTCGGATGATCGAGCCGATGGAAGTCAAACGGTCAATATTTTGGGGTGAAAGGGACAGAGAAGCCTTAAGATCGACCCTTGCGCGTATGGGTGTTGACACCTAACTTTACAAGGTATTCAAAATTTTCCCTGGGTTCACGCCATTTCAGCTTTCAATCTTTGGCTTTCTAGCGCCTTGAAAGAGGCTAAACTGGGCCTGAGAAGAAGGACCGTTGATTTTTTCGGGGTTTAAATCGACAGCAAAGCCTGAAAATCTACCCATTCACACCGCTAGGTGTCGACAACAGCACTTCTAAGGGCATATAAAATTTCAGGTCTTTTTTCATGTCATTTCAGTCCTCAAATCAGCCCCGTCGACAGGATCGGCTTGTAGCTGTGGGTCGAGACCTATAAAAATGTTGATCTTCTACTTATAGCTTTTTTATGGTATCAGTAGAGGCAGAAGAAGATCAACAGTCACAATTTTCGATTTTAAAGACTGGAAAGCCCATAAACATGGGCCAGATACACATCTCGCTCGCCTCGCCGGTAGGTCACGGAGATTGCCGTGCACGATTTGCACCCCAGATTCCATAGGCTCTGCCGGGAACGGGAACGCGAATACTAAGCCCAGTCTTAGAATTTATCGATTTTGTTCTCCACTCACGCTTCTTATGCTTTAAAAATACTATACCATTACTATACAATTCGAAAATATTGCTTTTTCCGTTATCTTTACGACGCCGTGGTTTTTGCCAGGATCAGCCACCACCAAATTGAAAAATTTCAAACCACCATTAAATCATAAAAAGATCATAAAAATAGCATTTTTCTGCCTGTAAATCCCAAGGTAGTGTTTTACTTAAATTTTTGTGTTCTATATCTGTTTGTTTCATAAATATTGGGTACTTTTCAGGGTCGACCCTCATCTTGGAAAATTTCTCCAAGACTGTGAAACTCACCTAAACGGGGTTTCGAGCTATAAAATACTTTAAAACTTGGCAAAGGTAGTTTTTTTTTGATCTTAAATACAAAGATACTCTAGAAAATCTCTACCGCAGTCAGCTCATGTACCTCATGAAATCATGACGTTCATCGAAGCACATCGATGCTGGATCTGTCTCGTGTGCTATAGAGATTGCGATAATAAATGATAATGATAAAAACGATAATGCCGTAAAATACGTAAGTTTTATTTCTTGGTCTAAACAGATTGCGAAGCCATCTTCAGGCCATAAAACATTTTTTCCAGCGCCGAGAAACTAGTCGGAGCGCTGACGAAAGGGGCTCCACTACAGTAAGACTGACTGAGTTCTGAAAGTTAATAGTGAGTTTTTCAACATATTAGTAATAAAAATTGTACTTATTATATCTATTAATGAAAAAGTACACGGAAATATGCTAACATTAATTTTGAAACCCGGAGTATGGATAACCGGGCGGTAAAAACAGCTAGGTTATTTGACATATTTTAGGGATTTCACGTCCTGCGATATACAATGGAGCGGAATTCGGCCCTAGAGTTTCTGCAAATGCGGGGACTAGAGCTCGCGAAACGGAAACGCGAAAGAAACGAAAAATTTCAGCAGTAAGTGTTTGCGTTTGGTAGCGTAGAGAGGGAGAGAGAGAGAGAGAGAGAGAGAGAGAGAGTGGGAGAATAGAGAGGGAGAGAGAGCGAGAGATAGAGAAAGGGTGAGAGAGAGAGAGAGACAGGAGAGAGGGAGTGAGAGAGAGGAGAGAGGGAGTGAGAGTGAGAGAGAGCGAGAGTGAGAGAGAGAGTGAGAGAGTGGGAGAGAGAGTGCCAGAGAGATAAGGGAGAGGGCGAGAGAGACGGAAAGAAAGAGAGAAAAAGAGTAATATGAAAATTAGCGGATGCTCTCCTATCATATTTCGTATAAATTAAATCAGATTCAAAATCGCCTCTGCCCGAAGTTACAGCTATGGATTTTCAGGCGACAAGACAAGCAACAATAAAACGCTCGTCATTTACCACTGCCCATGCCACTTCCGGTTGGTGTTTAATGATCGCTTTTACTGCTGTAAATATAACAAAACATAAACAATGGCTTTAGGTGAGATGGAAAACAGCGTGGTCTGGAGGCTGCTTTAATTTATCGACTGCACGAAGTAACTTTACTTCTATTAACAAACACTCATGAATGGCTGAACTACCAAAAATTAACGGAATAACTTTTTTTAAAATGCCGTCAAGCTAGAGGCGATTTGGGAGCTAAACCTGTTTTTGCTAGCGCCCAATTTTTCTTAATTTTATTAGGCATCTCGAAGTTCACTTTTGAAGCTCTCACTAGCCTCACAATTACTGTTTAGCTAATAACTACTAAAATAGAAAACTTTGTTGGGTTTTTTCCCCTGGATTATATGACGTTCTTTCCAAGTTCTTTCGCTCATTTCCTAAATTATTTCCAACGTAGATCAAATTTTCCATTGCTTTAATAGGCCTTATTTACTGACATTAACATGTTAAACAACCTGAGTTGGGACGGCCCGCAGTAAAAAATATTGTCGAAAGCCCCCTAGCACCAATGTTCGAGGATTGTTTTTATTTTGTAAGCTGAGTCTACGGTATCAGAATAAATATAGTTTTTGGGATTAAAACAGCAAAGCACGTTGAAGAGCAAAACACAAAGTCCTGAAGAGAAAAGCAAACACACGGACGGTTTTGAAAATGCAGCTGTTGGTTTGTGAACGGCGTTCAAAGCACTAAATCGGGCCATTTTGTCTAAAACTAAGAATTAAATTTTTATTTACAATCGATACAATTAATCATAATTACAATACAAGTCGGCCAGAATTTAATTCAATGTTTTTCTACTGTAATTTCCGCTGCTTGCCATTTGGGAGGCAATTCATAACAACACTGTTAGGTTTTGTTTGGTCAGATAAAAATCGCTCCCGTACGTCGAAAATTTTCCCCACCAGGACGCCTCGCTTGTAGGGCACGGAGATGGCGCGAAGAGATTTGCGGCCCTAAAATCCTATAGTCTCCGCGTCGCGCAACCAATTTAGCTGCACACCATTTTATTCTATTGATTTTTCTGGAACTGGCTATCGAAGGCCAGAATTATGTGATTTTTCTTCTTGTGCATCTGATTTTTCAACAGAACTGAAATTTCTCGCTATTTCTCTCGGTCTCTCTCCTCTATCTCATTCTCGCTCGATCTTCCTCTATCTCCCTATCTATAGCTCTTTCTCTCCCTCCCCCTCTCACTCTCTCTCTCTCTCTCTCTCTCTCTCTCTCTCTCTCTCTCTCTCTCTCTCTCTTTCTCTTTCTCTTTCGCTCTCTCTCGCTTTCTCACACTCTTTTGTTTCTCTCTCTCGCTCTCTCTCCCTATCCATCTCTCACGCGCTCTCTCGCTCTCTCTCTCTCTCTCTCTCTCTCTCTCCTCCCTCTTTCTCCCTCTCTCTCTCTCTCTCTCTGCCGCTCTCAAA